>JASSUY010028693.1:33792-46877 GCA_032466535.1 Forpus xanthops | reverse complement strand
GGGGGGGGGGTGTTTGCTTGGTTGGTTTTGACCCCAATTATATGAGTCTATATCTATTAGAAGATATAATTAAATTCCACAGGCAATGTGAAGAAATCTTACCTCCCATGTAAGGGTAACATCAAGAACAATTTCCCACCCTGTTAAAAGAAAGTCGCTCTTTTCTTGTTTAGGTTTCTTTTATGGCTCCCAACCTTGCAAATCCCCTAATATCTTCCTGTTTCTGATTCTGATTTCTATGCAAGCCCAGAAGAAAGTTGCCAGTATTATGAACAAAGAAGACATGCATCCAAGTACTATCTCAGAATGAAGAAAACAAAAAAGCAACAAAACCCAAAAATAGAAAGCCAGCTCTATTGCTGAACTGTTGCTTTTTGTACCCACGTGTACTATACCTCCTAAATTGCCCATGCATACTATCCTTTCTTGCACCTGTCTCTGCTTTCAAACCCAGCAGTTCGTGCAAAATATATGCCTAATAACATATTTGTAAGTGCTGGGAGATAAGGGGGAAACCTGCTTCTTATGTCAGCCTTGAAGGCAGGGTGTCTGCAGACTGCATTTTTTTTTCCCTATAAGAACTATCCACTGCTTGGCATGCACCACAGGCTTTGTCATCCTTACCACCCACTCCCTACAATGGTCCTTGTAAAGCAGTTCAGACAGAGGGCAATGAGCCATTTCCAGGGGGAAGGGAGCGGCATCATATACAATATCTGTCAAGAAAACAAATGGGCAGGATGTGGAATTGATCCCAAGAGAATCCTAATCAAGTCGATATCAAACAAACCCTCCATATGCTGAAGGAACATAACACTAAACTCCTTTTGAAGTTAAAAGTAGTACAGTCCTTTCCTATTAAAGCACAAGTAATAAGGGTATATCTTAGTGTGGCTTCTGCTGGTTTCTTTTTTTCCAACACACTGCAATATTTAAAGTACTTCTTAAAAATAACAAAAGTGGGGAAATTACATTCATGGTTTTCTATTTCAAATATTTATATGTTTTTACAAAAGTGGGGGGAGGAGTGCTGAGATGTACATATACATGCAAATAAACATCTGGGAACTGATCTAACCATTGAATGCAGGAAAGTATTGGCAATCAAATAGTATGCATGCAGATCTGGGCACAAAAGAAGAGAAGAATGCATCTTTCATAGGAGAAGACATAGGGCAAGGTGAGCAGGCAGCAGCAAGCAGTTCTCCACATCAAAGGAAAGCCTGCTTGTAAGACCAGACAGTTGGCATAAGGAGAAAAACAAGAGCAGGAAAACCCATAAAGGTATTCAGACACTAGCTTATGGTGGGGGATTTCACTCCTCACCACCGTACTGTGCAATACATCATGCCTGCCCTATACAGTGCAACCCTTCCCCTCTCACCCAGCAAGTGCTGTCCTGACCCTGCAGACCACAGAAGCCAAACTTTGTCTGTAAGAGCTCACAACACTTTGTCCACTTGTATAAAGCAGCTAAAAATCATGAGAGGTGTATCTTTACTAGGTAGATCCACTGAGCAAATGTCTTGGTTTGCAACTGCTGACGTGGTTACCTGGCTGGAAAGCTTTAGCTTGTAGATATGTTACCTGCAGTTTTGTGCAGCTAGAGAAGGAGGCAGCATTCAGTAGCAAACAAGCTAAGTGCAGCCATCTTACATTAAATGGGTACTTGAGTGCACGTAGTCTGTGATAGGGGACTTTCCTGTCCATGTACTGAGGTCCAGACCCAAGACAAAGACAGGAATCAGAGGCACATTACAGAAATCAGGGTATCAGATATCAACAATTCCAATCTCCCGTGATATCACTGAACATGAAACATTCAGACTATGCCCCAAAAATGTACCTAGCAATGGCTGACTTTTACATCTGGAGATGTGCTCTTTGTCACCATCCTTGCTGAAATTTAATAAATTGCATTCCAGATGCCTTCAGTCTGTTGTACTCTTGAGTATCATAATGGCAATGGCCAGTATCTGGAGTCTACCACCATGGAAGATGTGAATTTTACTCTAATTTTCTTATCGGCCTTGGCACCACTGAGAGGTGAAAATCTCTGAGCAATCCATGAAAAGATTTCAAAGGAGTTTCTTCTGGCATACAGATGTTATACTTTTGGAGAAGTGAGTTACATCTGGTAATCTGTGATAAAAAGCAGGTTCTTCTTGTCCATTTCTAAAACATGGATCAGCTTCCAACAAAATCAAGCTACTTCTTCAAACAATGCACACCCTTTCTCAATTAAACAAAGTGCATATTTCATGATAGAATCTGGCAGGTGGAGAATTACAAATCACTAGCACATTGTTTTTGCTAGAAACCTCATTCATATGACAAAATTAATTGCTTTGTTAGCTTATATAAAGACAAGGTGATTTCCTTATCACGTTGCTCTTAGGATACTCAAAATACCACTTTTGCAGAGGAATTTTGGTTTATCCTCTTTTGTGAAACAGAAAAAGAGGATCTATATAGAAATATGCATATATTTGTTCTAATTCAAGCAACATTTAAAGCTGGTGCTGATAGATTTGTAAAGGCAAACAAAGAAAGGTGCATGACAGATAGTACTTAAATGTCTATTTTTTAAATTGTGATAAAAAAGCACTTTCAGCTCAGCACCCTGCTGTGCAAGAAAGGCAGCAAATCTGACAGCGCAGGAACTTGAGCGCACTATAGTGGGATAAGCAAGATATTTCAGTATTTCTGGTACCGATGTGAATTGATTTTCAGTGGAAATAACTTCTGATTATGTGGCATGGGCCTTAATGATCCTATTATTTGATTCTATTTCTATTATGTCTGTAGACCTTTACCCCAGCTTTATTTGAGGCTATTATGTTGATGGGCCATATGGAATTTTGATCTTTCCAACTTTGAGAACCAGAAAAAAATAAATCAGCAAAAAGCATTTGCTGTTGATTGTTTAAATTAAAAGCATAGAGCTCTCTTTTCACTTGAAATCTGATTTTCTTCTTCCCACAGTACTCTTAGCAACATACCTTGCATGACATCTTTAGCTAACATAAATCAACAGAACTGTAATGAAGACAGTAGCTAACAGCCAGAGATTCATCCCTTATGCTATTTCATTTTCTCTGCCCTTTTAAGAATGACAGACTTTGGTGCATACTTAACTGACCTTAGTGCACATTTTCCACCAAGAGGGTTACTTACATCTTATTCCATTATTAACTGAGGCCAACAGGTTGAAAGGTTGTTGTGCTACTGTCATGCTTTCATGATGACATTGGAGGTTGTATTCATTGCACCATGCCCTAAGCATGGTGAAAAGGAGGCCTTTGATGCAGTGCAAACAGCAGGCCTGCATAAAGGGAACTCACACTTTGAAGCTGATATGGTTGGTACTCCCCAGGCTATGGAGCCTCAGTCATGTAGGTTTCACACAACAGTCATGGCCCCTTTGGGCTCAGCAGTAGGGCAGGGCTCCTCTAACAATCTCTTCAGGTGGTGGTACCCCATATGCACCTTTAGCGACAAGGATAGCCATGACTGCTGTCAGCAGTGTCCATGTGTGGAAGTGGAAGATCTGCAGTTAGACCCTTACTATAGTTTCTCCTAAAGTTGCTCCCAGCTGCAGGAGCTTAGTGCCTCCTCTCACATCAGTTTTCCTCTCTCTCCTCTGTCTATATGGGGTTCCCTGTGCCCCCGCAGTCTGCAAACACTTGTGCAGGAGCAGAGTGCTAAGGGTTGCTTTGTGCTCCCCGTGGTTTCAGCCATAGGTAATGCACAACTCCAGCAGAGGCAATATAAACCTTTCATTTGCCAAAGGCACACTAGCTGTGCAATGAACTACTGGTGTGCACAAGAGAGATTTTCCCTAAAAAGCAGGCAATGGCTGGGAGACCTAAAAACATTAAAATGTTTGTCTTGCAGTTTAGCATGATAGAAACTCATCTGTGTCTTGAAAAGGCTTTTTAAAAAGCTGGGGAGTCTGCTGGAAACCCCAATAGATTAAGGTGCAGGCTAGTACTGCTACAAATCAAGGAGATATGTTGTTTTGTTTGTATTTCCTTTGGAAAGCTCTAACATTGCAGTTTCAGGAAGAAAGAAAGCATCTACTTAATTTCTTTACTCTGTTTTCTTTTATTGTCTTGCTTTCTTTAACGTTTTTTTTTTTCCTTGTGTGTTTCTGTGAACCTGTTACTAAGAGCCAGAATCACTGTTACCCATGATTACAGGATTTGTACAGATTTGATCAGGACTTAAGTCCACCAGACATTTGAAATTTTACATTGATAGCCTTAAACCAAGGAAATTTCTGAGGCTAGAATTCAGAGTGTTTTAGCCCCTCTGCTTTCTCTTACTATCCTCCAGGAAACACTTTCATATGTGCTTGCCCAGATTCCAGAAAACACAAGTGTTCAAAATTATACCTATTTCTCATTAGGCAATCCAAAAATTTAAAATCACTTTCACCAACTGCATCATTGCTATTCATGGCATTGATCAGAAGAGGAGTCTCATTTAGGAGTCTTATTTACTATTCAGAGAGATGTGGACAAACTCAAGAAATGAACTCATGTGAACCTTGTGATGTTCAACAAAGCCAAATGCAAGGTCCTGCACCTGGATCAGTGCAAGCCCCAGTATTGATGCAGGCTGGGGGATGAAGAGATTTGGGGTACTGGTGGATGAAAAAGTGGATGTGAGCTGGCAGTGTGCACTCACAGCACAGAAAGCCAACCATATCCTAAGCTGCATTAAAAGTGAGGCTAGCAGCATGAGGGACATGATTCTGCCCCTCTGCTTCGGTGAGACCCCATCTGTAGTACTGCTTTCAGCTCTGGAGCCCTCAAAACAGGAAAGTCATGAACCTGTTGGAGTGGGTCCAGAGAAGGGTTCAAGGTCAGGTTGAATGGAGTTCTGAAGAAACTGATCTAGTGAAGGTGCTCCTGCTTATTGCAGGAGGATTGGAGTAAATGACCTTTAAAGGTGCTTTCCAACCCAAGCTATATTATGATTCTGTGATATATATCTGGAGTATGAGACTTTAAGTCAAAAGGCAGGACTACACTAGTTCTACCATTACTGCTGTCCTGGTTAACATTACGCATTTTTAATTCCTTCCTGGAATTACAGAATGCATTTGTGACTGTCTTGGGTCTTGACAGCACATGAATTGCATATACAAATATGACAGTGAACCAAAACAACCTTTAGGCTAAACTTTCATGTGGACCTGGGGAAGACTTTTATTTAGTTTTACAAAAACACTCTGTTAGCCATGGCTGGCTGATGAGGTTTGGCTAAGTTACATGTTGTCAAATAGCATCCAAAGGAAAGGAAAAGAAATTATAGAACATGGTTTTGAAGGGACCTTAAAAAATCATCTACTTCAACTCCCTGCCATGGACAGGATCAGGCTGCTCAAAGCCATGCTAAGTCTGAACACGTCCAGGGAAGTGGCAACCACAGCTTCTCCAGTCAACCTGTTCCACTCTTTCACCTCCCTCACTGTAAAAAAATTCTTCCTTTTGTCCAATCTAACTCACCCCTCTTTTGGTGCAAAATCAGTGTGCCATCTCACATCACTACAGACCTTGGTAAAAAGTCTCTCTCCATCTTTCATACAAATCTCCTTTATATATTGAAAGGCCATGATAAGGTCTCTCTGGAGCCTTCTCTTCCCTAGACTAACTGTGAAATATAGATGCAGTTTTGGTCTTGGGCAAGTGGAGTCAGAACTGGTATTTAACACAGAATTTAGAAACAGGAGCTCTGGTCTTCATTTACTTGCTCTTCTCTAAGAAATGTCTGATTAAGGAGACAGGAGAGAACAGTTTAACACGTTCTCTATGAGCCCTGTGGAGTGCAGACAGAATCACAGTCATATTAATATATGTTAATGCATTTAATGAGTCCTGCTTTTTGATAATTTTATGTTGCAGCAAGTGAAAACCTCATTTGGCTGTGATTAGCGCTGTGCCAGCATTAGATATTAGTCTGCGTTAGATCAAAATCAATGCTGTCACTGAAGTATCCATTCCTTTCATTTCTCTAAATAGCATTTTGTCCTGATACATTGAGTCATTGCAGTATAAGCAATAAAAATCAGTAAATTCTTCTGGTTTTATTTCAGGGTTTAAACAACCCTTAATTCATCCACTCTTCAAAGAAGGGTAGAACCAAACAGAACAAATTTAGACAGGCTTTATTTAGAATAACTTGTATATTTTCCATAGGAGCAAATAAAAGGGGCTATTTTGGGGAGAGGGAAAGTGAACAAGAGTAAGAGAGATGGAGGAGGCAGCACAGTGCAGTGGCATCATGCCAATTTGGGTATCTGCCAAAAGAAAACAGATCAATCCATCTGAATGTTGTCAACAGCAATGTGACAGGTGCCAGCAGGTCCTAGACTGAATGGGTTGAAAGAGCTTGTGTGGCAAAGGGGAAGTAGTAGTGGCCAGCTAGAACAGAAAATAGACTGATCTGGACTTCATGTGTCACCCAACAGCATAATTTTTCTGCTTTACATCATGCCTAATGTGTGCTGCACACACTATAGTTGTCTGGGTAGCCTTGATAGAAAATCAGATCGGCACACACATCTGTTGTCAATAAACTTCCAGGATTTTACAGAGTTCCCAGCCTTTGCTAAGGCAGCTATCTTGTGTCCACTTAACAGATTGCAGCCAGTCATGCAGCCCTGCGGAAAGCAGATCGTCAGATCAGAGACTGCCCTGTGGATCAAAGAAGAGCAGACATGCACTCATTGGGCCAAGAATACTGAATAACTGACTCACAGATCAAAGGCTGCTCAATGCTTAATAGTCACATTAGTGCCTTCTCATACCAGAGGTAACCCAGAAAATCTCAGCTCTCTGACTGATTAGCCTACTTGTCCCAGAAAATGTCTTCCTTTGGTCCCTCGCTCCCTAGTTGTTAGTTTAGCCTTGATGTAGGGCACAACAGCTGGCAGTTCCTGGGCAGAAGACAATGTTTCCAAGCATTGCCCTGTCTTAAACCTCTGCTATCTCTTAAAACTATGGTACAATATGCTACTTCTCATGTGAAAAGACAAAACAGCTTGATGTTATTAGCAACTTGATTAAATATGAGATAGAAAAGACATGGGAACAATAAAGCTGTAGAAACATTTTGTACTTCTCGCACTCAAACAGGTGTCTTGCTCCTCCTCACCAGATTTCTCCTTAGGCTCTTCTCCCAGAGTCCAGGTTAGCTCACCAGAGATGTGCAAAACTTCAGCACTTTCTACACAGTTTGCACAAAATCTTTATCCCACCCTATGTTTCCTGTAGTATCTTCCTGCTTCAAGTAAATGGACATGAGGAGAGTCAGAGGAAAATCATACAGCCCAGCACGTATCTATATCTGATATTGTATCCATACATAGCTTGATAGTGGAGCAGGGGCCAGGTGACCCAAATAGCAGAATGTGTTGGAATGGTTCTGACAAAATATTGTGTTGAAAAACATCTTTCTTTGAAAGCCGAAATGCTCAGCAAGGTGGGTTCCACTTTCAGGAAAACCACCACTGAGAAGGGATTTGTAAGGCTTTGAACTAGGCTATCAAGTCAGAGGGACTGCAGAAGGGAAGCTGGGTTGAAAATTCTGATTCTGCCAAGACAAAAAGGTATGTGTTCCATAGATCCTTTTCATAAAAGCACTCTTAAGTATCTGGTTTTCCTTCAGTGCAGAAGAAAAATGTCACAATCTCAGAAGCTGTTTAAAAACCTGAAGAAGCTATCATGAAACACAAAGTGTTCTCTTTACAATTGTTCCCACAAATTGTCTGGCTTTTTAGCTTTAGCTTCAAAGACCTGCAAGTCTTTAAACAGCTGTGGGTTGACGTTGAGGTTTGCAAAGGTGCACATAAGTCAACAAGTGTTGTGTAGAGATTTTATGAGGTGCCTCTAATACATCTAGAGCTGGGCTACTTCTCTTGGGAAATCTGAAATGAAAGCACTTTCTGGGAAAGTCAGGTAGTTTTCAGAGTCTTTCTGACCCACCATTGAAGAGTGCTTAGCCTATAACAAATAAGAGCAAGGCATGTAACTTACAGTGCAGCTGTAGTAAATTCCACATGCAGTGCTGGATTGCAGGACTGCAATCAGCAAAAGAAACACATTTAGTGATTCTTGTGTTGGCGAGTAGCAGATGAACATCTACAAGCCCTACTAAAACCATCATCATGATCACAAATCATCTGTTGGGAGGACAGACACAGAACTGAAACAAGAGCTTCAACTGTGTCAAAATCTTTTTGTTTTTTCAACTCTCACTTTCTTGGAGATTGGGACTTTCTGCTTTGTTTCTTAAGCCTTGACAATTGCACCTAAGACAGTGGGTATAACCTCAGTTGCTCAGGCAATTACTTTCAAGGGACAATCAAAATGAAGAAACGTTCATGTGACATTACATCTCTGTTGACTCAGGTGCTTTTGGATTCCATTAAGTCTGTAGCTTATAGCTTTAAGTTTGTAACCTACAGCTTTGAAAGCAATCAGCTTATTTTAAATATGTATGTTGATAGCAGTCCTAAGTTAATTACACCTGCCTGCCAAGTTCCAGTGCATGATAAAACAGACTTCAAAGGTTTTCTTGACTTTGTAGGCAACTGGGTAGCAAAACCAAAGATGTGATGAAAAGCATTTAATCTCACTTTCATAGATTAGCAATTTCAAAGTCCTGTTACCATGCTTTTACAATAAACTCATGTTAAAATTTAAGGATGCTTTTTGGTGGTAATCAGATGCTTCCTATTGCAGATGCAAGCCAGCCATGCTTAGAAATAAAACCTTGTGAAGCACCTCTATTATTTTTTTTCAATCACTCACATAATGCATATTGCAGAATGAGTAAAAATTAAAGTCTAGATGGGGCAGCAGGCAGGGACATACTCAGGTTTCTATGACTCAGCTCAGGGAGCCTGAGAAGGCAGGCAAAATTGGTTATTTTCACTGTACTGCCTGCAGGTTTTTGAACACTACAGGTATTTTTTACCTTCTGGAATCATGTGTTATGTGAGAATCTTGAAACAAAAGGGGAGTTTCTTCTCCGCCATGACCGCAGAGGCAACCTAAGGATTCAAAAACCAAAATGCAAGAAGAACAACCTGAATATAATGGTTTACACTTGTAAACTGGATCAAAGTAGAAAATTATCTTGTGTTTGTCCAGTATTTAGAAGAGACTCAACATCATTATTTGTTAAATCATTATCAGGAAAAATAAACCCACCTTGCTAGAAATCTGTGTTTCAGCATTTTCACTTTATTTCTTTTGTCTTTATAATTTATGCCCTTCTATGTTTCTAGATTTTTATGTGTTAGGAAAATATTAATTGTTAAGGTGCCTTGAAAAAGTTCTGCAACCAAAAGGTAATATTGTATGAATTAAGACTTGAATTTACTTGCAGTATTCAACCCATAGTTTGGGTGGGCAGCTGACATGGTCCTCAAGCAGTGCCAAGGTGAATGTCATAAAGCTAATGAGCAGCATCCTTCATTTGGTTCCCTAGAACTTGGCAACAAGACAAAAATCATTGATGTTATTTATTTAACACATTCTATCTTCCCAATATTAGGAAATACATAAATGCAGCAGAATATTTTGATATATATATAAATATATATATATATATGCAAAATATATATATTTAGCATTCAGTGTGTATATATACGGGATATGTATATATTCTGAGCATTGAATAATCTGCTTGAAAGTGAGCCCCACAAGCTTTTCTTAATCATTGGTTACAACCAGTTAATAGCTGGTTTGTTATCCCTTTTTATATCCTGCATTTTTGTAAACATCATCCTGAAGCTAAAGTATGTTAAGAGCAAATTAAATAGTTCTTTAAATAAAAAGACCCATCAGACACTTCTCAGAAAGGGCTTCACTGTCAAGTGACTTGAATATCCCTGCAAAGAACATTTTATTGTGTGAGCCACGTTGGCTCACCACAGCTATGAGTATTCTCAAAACCCTTTCTAGAGGATGAGACCTCATCCTTCATACCAAAATGGCAAACATGAGAGCATGACACCCTGCAGCAGCATGGGAAGCTTGCAATAACCCACTCTCACAGAACAATGCCAGTGTTCATAACCCAATATTTTTAACATAAATCTCTCTTTGCATTTCTCTTTCTGAATGTGCAGTTTCTCATAGGCATATCCATGCTAACAGACTATCTTTTAGGCAGCTCCAAGGCCAAAGGCAGGTTGACCCCTTTGGAATGCTGCGCTCCCATGCACTCTCAGAGGATGTCCAGGAGCAGCATTACACAGTTGCAGAGGTACAGGTGTAAGACAAGATGTCCATGAGCAGAAGGTGGTCCCCCTGGATTAGATTCAGGCAAGCACTGCACTACTACACCAGCAGCTCTTTTAGGAGCTAGGCTGGTGTCCCCATGCAGCAGGACACTGCCACTACACTGCATGAATGCACAAGCTCAGGGCTGTCAGACAAAATGATGGCTCCAGTGATAGATTCAGAGCTTCCATGTGTTCTCCAATCCATCTAGCCACGGAACAGCAACAATGTCATGAGATTTGTGTGACTAGTCCCCGCTGGAGAATCAAGCCCAGATTTCAAATGCAAACTCTTTCATGTCAGTTCATGTCAGGAAAGTGAAAGGGAAGAAAACCTCAGAAATATTTATCAAACACTTTCCAGCATGAGTGCAAAGAAATCATGAGATGTTTGTGAGTAGAAAATGAAGGGAAATCATCAAATTCTGCTCCAGAAATTATCTTCTGCTCTCTTTCTGAAATAGTTTTGGAAGAAATCTAGCTCTTTGCTGAATAAAAAAAACACCTCATGCAACATATCATCTCTTACTCAGCTGCATATTCATTTTCCACTTGGGGCTTTCCTTACCAGCTGTAAGAAGTTCCACAAATGGGCAAAGAGCCCAAGTAAATATCTGACATAGGAAGCTTCCTGCAAAAACTAGAAAAGCAGCATCAAAAACATGAATTACAGATAGGGTTGGGGTTTTTTGCACCGTCCAGCCACTAGAGGGGACAGGAGATACTCAGCCAGAGCAGTACATGAGTAAAAGAGAGGAAAGCCATACTATGCGTGTAAAAACCGCTTATATGAGAAGTCTTGGAAGGGCAGAATAGAAAACAGAGACCATATAGAAATGCTCTACTTCAAAAGTAAGTTCCTGCACACCACCTTCAGACTGTCCTTCTTGATGATTCAGTTTTAACTTTCAAATATGCAGATCAGGGAAGAAAAAGGACTCTTGTTTAAAAAAAAGAGTAAAAAAAGTTCCAGCCTTGCTCTTCTGTAGACAGAACGCTCCTGGGAGCAGAGTGTGATAATTAAATTCACACTAAAGCTCAATTTTCTAGCTGGAGGAAGCTCTGCATTTTCCTCAGACAAGAGAAATCATAATTGAGCTTCATCTTTCTCCCAAGTTCTTCCCTCCAATTCAAGCAATAAAAAAAAAAAATCCCAAATGAATAAAAAGGGATAGGGTGAAGTTTTGGTTTAACAACAAAAGCATACATTTATTCCAAGGAATAATCTTACAATTGCCATAAAAATTGTAGTTCACGTTCTGTCTTCTGCAGTCAATGTGTTTACAAATATACAGCTAACCAGGTCTGATAGAGCTGGAAGTTGTAACAGGAGAAGAGTACTGGATATGCTTGAAAACACAAAACTTTAAGGAAAATTCTGGAAAAAGTAGTACTATGAAACTGATGTACAAATAGTCACAGCAAATAAAAGTGTAGCATCGTCAAAACTTTTACCTCCCTAATTTTACAATAAGAAAGTCGTAATTTCTTTAGGGTCACCTGAGGCAAAGCTAAAAATATTGAAAATGCTGAGAAGGGGGAAGCATCAAAGATATAAAGGAAAAATCAGTAACTCTTGAGTGAACCTTCAGTCTTAGGGAAATTTTTCAGATCACAGGACTTTCTCCCAAAAATACTGTTTCTGACAAATGCCACTCTTGCCTGAAAATGTCCCAATGGCAACCAAGTGCAGCTGAGTTTTTACTTTCCACATGGCATAAGTCATGTTCTTCCCTTCTTAACAGCTTCTTTGAAGAAAGTTATTTGAGTTTCCCTAAAAACCCTCTTTCTGTATGGTAGGCTTCACAACTGCAAAATATTTCTCCCTTGCACTGGACCACTTGCTACAGAATACAATCTCAACAAAACAAAAAAATCTATTGTTTTCAGCTTTTCATTCCATCAGTGAGATTTTGAGATTTCTGATTCCTAGCAGTTTTGCATTCAGGCCTCTTCTTCTTCCCCACTACCCATCCCGGCCTGTAATGGACCAGTACACAACCACTTGAGTGCAATGTCCTGCTTAACTTCAGTCCAAAAAGCATCCTTACTGAGGGAGCTTTTGGAAGAGGAGTGAGTCTAAAAAATGTTATTTTGGGTAAAAAAAAAAAAAAAGAGAGCTTTTATGCAGCAAAGGACAATTATTTTTTATAGTTTATTGAAAAAGAATGACTTAGAAGAATACAGCTGGTAGGAGGAGACTGAATTTGTAGCATGCGTGCACACTAGGTTAGTGTTGAACATAAAGCTGCCGACTGCCTCATCTGAAATGCTGTAACAGGCTGACTATAATTCCGCAATAGAAAGTAGAGGTAATATTGGTAGTCTTAACAACTACCTTGGTGTGTATAATTACGTTAATGCTAGGTATTGAATGATGAAAGACAATGTTTAGACAGAGCCTGGGTTGTAAACTGTATCTGGAAAGGCAGAGCGACATCTCCACCATGGCTTCTCTGATTTCTCACTGGCTGTTACTCATTTTTTCCTTCATGATTAAAGCTGTCTATAACCCAGAAATTTAAGACTCTTTCAAAGCTATGCTTTCTACCCACAAGTACGAAGCTCAATAGTTGCTGCATTATTTAGCGTATTTGGTGAGGAAAGTTTAATATCTGATAACTTGAAATGTTCAGGGTGCTTATACTTATAAATTACATTAGCCAGACTGACACCTTTTCAACTGCTTTGCAAATGTGTGAGAGTAGTTGTCATGGGTTCAGCAGCAGCAGTCATTTTTCTTTAAGCAGTAGCTGGTGTAGTATTGTGTTATGGATTTTCAGCT
>JASSUY010028693.1:0-33692 GCA_032466535.1 Forpus xanthops | reverse complement strand
ACCTTGATTACTGAACAGTCCTTATCTCAACCCATAGGAGTTGCATTCCTTCGGTTCCTCTTTTCTCTTTCCCCCCCGCCCCCACCGTAAAGTGGGGGGGAAGGAAGGTTGGGAGGAGTGAGTGGGCAGGCAGATTGATTTACGCCTCAAACCACGACAGTGCACAATTCAGAAAAGACCAGGAGAACACAAGATAATAAGATGGTACTGATTTCCACCATCTTTGTAACCAAAACCTGTGCTATAAAGCTCTAAAAATCAAAAAGAGCTATAAAAATGAAGAGAAAAATTACAAAGGAAAAAGAAAACACAACATCCAAATTGTATTTTGCATTCAGTGACATGGAAGCTCAACTTTGAAATTAATTGTGTTCCTCTTTTATTTTAGACAGGAAAGCTATAGAGGATGAAAAGCCTAGCGAAAAGAAATGAAAAACAAACTCCAAAACACAACTTGTCTAAGTCTTCTCTGATGCTTCATTCCATTGCAACTAACATATTATTATCTCCCACATCTATTAAACTCTGCTTATTGTTTTTCTCTCTTTGAATCCCTTCATTTATTACAACAGATTCTCTCCATTTTCAGAACATTCCATTTTGCCATTCCATGGAGTTACCATACATCCTCCACTTCATACAAAGCAGAAACTATGAGTGTAAGCAAATGCTAATAATATCCCTTGCCAAGAGAGTGATCATCACACTTCTTTCATACTGCTGTTTGCAAGTGTCAGGAGAAAAATTAAATGCTTTCAATACTTGTAATATTCTTTTCCATAGAAGTTTCTGTAGAATTTGCAGCTTGCAGGGAGTTTGATTGTCTTCATCAAAGTGGATCTATTAAAGCTATATAATCTGACAAGGTATATTAGCAAACATAAATCCAAAGCAGGCTCCCACATTATCTTCTCATATTAAAGCTAAAAAGCAGAGAGGTTTCAGGTACCTACTGCCCTAGAGGACTCCACAAAGCATGTTTTAGGTCTCTTCTCTCTTGCCCGTGTTTGTAAGTAAGCTAACTGGATACGGGAAAGTTATTGTCATTGTTTAATAACAAATTCTTTTCTCCTTTTCCAATGTGAATTGGGTTTGGAGCTATAAAACCCTTCTAGGCTAACACCTACAAAAATGAAGACCCACCACTCTGTAGGCAGCCTGGGCTTCACTTCAGTGCGAATTGCTGTGTGAGCTGACTTTCCCCTGTCTTCCCATCTGTACATGTGACTCTGAACAAACTCACAGGGAGAACCAGATAAACCCAAAGTCTCTTCACCATTGCAGTTATTTTTTTTTTCCTACCCACCCTTCTCCCCCTTGTGCATTACAGGCAGATCTTACTTTACAGCATCCAGGCACTAATGGAATACTGTCTTCCCCTGAGTCCTCCTGCTATGCAAAATCCCTGCATGAATTACTCCTGTGGGGAAGCAGCTTCCCACACCTTCTCCCTGGCAACCCTCTCTTCATGCACTGCTTCAAGTTAGCAGGCACACAGAGCCCAAGTCCTAACTAGCACCCAAGTCCTAACTAGCACCCAGATAACCCCACAGCAGGAAGCTTGGCAGAGCCTCAGTAGTAGGAAATAATGTGTCCTGGATTTAACTGCATTACAGAGACAGCTTGTACATTCTCTCTCCTCTGCAGTTGCATCTTGTATAAGGGAAGAAAAACAGTCTCCCAAACCAGGAGTGTTACAGCTAAGAGTGGTCTATCTCTCTCTGAAATTTCTGGCTCACAACTGCCATTGTCAAACCACACTGCATTACAACAGGGTATCTTCTCTGTACCCCCTTATGGAATCACCAGGCCCACTTCAGCAACAGCCACATGAACAAAAGAATGTAGGTGCCACCATTACAAAGCATCCATGCTGTGCTTTCTGACAAGAATTTGAGCACTTAAGTAAAGCAGGATTCAAGGCCAGTACTTGACCCAGGCCTAAGTGCTTTGCCAGGTCAGGGAGCCCATGCTGCAGAATTGCTAGTCCCCTATTTTATCCACTGATGCTGTCTTTACATAGGAAAATAGGGTGTAAGTGTTTCCTCCTATGGATACAGGCCTGTACTCAGTCACTTTGATCAGAAGCCAACAATTTCTTTTTATTACAAGTGTGAAGAGAATGGAACAGAAGGACTGAAACGTTTAGTTCCAGAAGGCTGGACCTAGATGACCTTGAGGTCCTTTCCAATCAAAACCATTCTATGATTCTATAAAAATGGTGACAGCTTTATGGGAGGAGAACAAATGCTGGTCAAAAAGGTCCTTTAAAATCACTAAATCTGATGTGCAAGCTGGTATGGCCTCTGAAATTTCACCCTGCATTCCTTGACTGAAATATCACTTCTCTTAGAGGAAGTACAAGACCACCCTTATTTGCACCAAAGTTCCTAGGATAATACCACAGAAGATCAAAAGTGTTTGGCCTGCCAACTAAAGGGCGCATTTTGTGAGAGCACTGTGCCCTGCCTTTCCCCATCGATGTGGAGATAGCATAATATATTGCTGCCTCCTACAAACATACTTACCAGTGAACCCGGCTGTATTTTTTAGCTGTTATTATTAATTTTGTCTGGACCAAATAGCATAAACACACTTAAATAATACTGAGATGATGGGCAGGGTAAGCGAGGAAGCAATGTTCCTTATAGATTTGACAGAGAAGCTTTACCAGAGACAAGGCATACTAATGCTAAATATAAAAACAAATAAGGCAATTGTAAGAGAAGGAAGGTGAAAGCAAGCAAGTCAGGCAATTTGTTAAAATTTATCAGAGATGAAAAGCAAGAGGAATGCCCGTTTAGTCACAGCATCCCTGCACTAGGAACTTGTACTTAATTTACATGTGAGCAGTATTAGAATCTGAGTGCATATGCTCAGGTCAGCCACAAAATGCTGAAATCAGTTGTAACTAATAAACATCTATCACAGTCAGCTGTTTTCAATGGCATGCCAGATTTGCTAGCTGAGGCAGTGACAATAAATACATTAACATGGTGAAGATGTAGTGCTTGCAGTGTTAAGCACTGGAGACAGTCCTGTGGCAGTTCAGGGCATCAGCTCCTTGTACTCAGATTCAAACTGAAGATTAACTTAGAAATGGATTTTCAGTTTCTTTGGTACCTGCAGAAGTAACACCCAATGTGGGTTGTTTTAAATTTCCTTGTTCTTTCTGGAGGTCCATAAGTCACATTCTTTCTATTTTGGAGGTGATGGCTGGGTCCCTAGAGAGTTAGATGACTATGTAGCAGCAAGTCCCTTTGTTTCAAATCTCCCATTTACCAAACCTCAAAGAAGGTTGTCTGGGACCCTCAGATAAAGCTCTCTTTAAGGTACATACCTAAAAATGAGAAATGTGGGGAGGATAATATCTTCTTGCACAATAGTCCACAGAAAGTGTACATTTTTATTCCAACATTAACAAAGGTGTCAAGAGAGTAAATGTCTCATTTCATTACTATAATACTGTCCTGGGTTTAGCAGTAGCAGTCATTTTTCTCCTTGGTAGTTGGTGCAGCACTGTGTTTTCGACTTTCAACCTGAGAGAAGTGCTGATAACACCGATGTTTACAGTTACGGCTTAGACTGTTTGGTTTGACCAAGGACTTTCTGAGTCTCATGCTCTGACAGGGAGGAGGGGAAGCCAGGAGAAAGCAGAGACAGGACACCTGACCCAAAATGACCAAAGAGGTATTCCATACCACAGCACGTCATGACCAGGAGGTAAAACTGCAGGCAGGAACCCGGAAGAGTTAAGTTCAAGGGTCAGTCATTGGGTGGTGAGCAATTGTATCCTCTTCCCTTGTAGTTCCCTCGTCATTATTATTATTGGCGGTAGCAGCAGTGGTTTGTGTTATACCTTAGTTACTGGACTGTTCTTATCTCAACCCATGGGGGTTACATTCTTTCGATTCTTCTCCCCATTCCCCCTCCCTTCCCCCGAGTGGGGGAGGGAAGAAAGAGGGGGGAGTGAGTGAGCAAACTGCATGATTTACAGCTTAAACCAAGACAAATACCTTATCCAAGCCTCCTTCCCAGTGTTGTGTATGTGAACAGGCAAATCATAGTCTGGTGCCTTCAGTTCAAGAGAGGAAGTCTACCTAGAGAAAGCAATGCTTTTTCTACTTCATGGTAGTGCTGCAGATCATTTCAGGTTCCTTCAGGAATGCTGATTTACAAGCTCACCACTCTCTTGTGCATCAGAGGAAAACAGTAGGTCCAGCAAACAAACACATCAGGCAGAAGGAAATGCTTACTCTGCTACTGCTCCTTGTTGTCTGCCTGAGGAAGTATCGGATAAAAATATCTCTGATGCGACTTCATGTATTGGCCTTCCAGAACAAAATATCAGTTGCAGAAGCTGAAGGGGGAGTAACAGCCCCAAAGTAAAGGTTTTAGTCACTGTTTCAGAGCTCAGTATCTGGGATGGAAGAAAAATTGTGTTTATATACAGATAAGAGAGAGGTTCCTGTGCCTCTCCTCCACTCTTCCTGAATGCATATTCATTGTTTTGTATTCCACGTATCTCAGGTCTCCATTATGTGTTTCACACATGACTCCCACATATTCTGTGGAAATGGAAATAAGTATGCATTTGTTAACAAAAATAAGGTATCAGGATACAGCGGAGGTGTGAAAGTCAGAGACAAGCTCAAAATCTTAATCCAGTCTTTATAAAAATGGTAATAGTAGTTATCATACAATAGTTAGGGTTGGAAAGTACCTTAAGAACATCCAGTTCCAACCGCCTTGTCATGGGCAAGGACACCTCACACTAAACCATGTCACCCAAGGCTCTGTCCAATGCAGCCTATTTCTCAAAGAGACAATGGTAAACTGACAGATTTTTTTACTTTTCTACCCACATATTGTATTTGGGTATCTCTCAGCCATACTGACCTTTCCACAATTGATATTGCGAAGAACTTTTCTTCTAAAGCTTTTCTTTTAGCACCAAACCTAGATGTTCCTGAAATTTACATTGAGACATGGGCCATGAGGCATTTCAATGGCAAATATTTACTGAACAAATTATGTTTCAAGTAGTCCACCTTAAAATGCTTACATCTGGGCTAAACTGAGTAAATATTTTTAATTAAATATTGGTTTAACTTTTCCTAAGGAGGAAAATATATCTATTGTTTACAGAAACAGTATTATATTTGTGTGTTAGATTAATAAAGAAATGCAAGTAGCATCCCCAAGAGAGTCAGTAAGAGTGAAGACCCTTCTTACATATTCCTCACCCTTCCTCACTCCCAACACTCATATTAAAAATCAGACACAAAGGACAAGCTCAAATACTGTCTTTGCCTTACTCAAAGGCAAATCCAAGACTCCTCACCCTATGCCACCCCAAGCCAAGTCTGGTTAGCATAAAAAAAGGAACATGTTTTATGAATGGCACCTGCTTTGCTCCTCCTTGCCTTGTGACTCTGATTTTTCTGAACATTGAGTTATAAATCCAAGCTATTATTTTTTATAGGCAGGCAGGATAATTTGTTGGATCCTATTTTTAATTGACAGATATTCTGAAAACATTTCCCATCCAAATCAATCTGGGGACATTAGGGACTGTAGTGATAGGACAAGGGGTAACAGACTCAAACTTAAACAGGGGAACTTTAGATTGGATCTGAGGAAGAAATTCTTTACTGTAAGGGTGGTGTGGCCCTGGAATGGGTTGCCCAGGGAAGCTGTGAATGCTCCATCAATGGCGGTATTCAAGGTTCAGTTGGACAGAGCCTTGGGTGGCATGGTTCAGTGGGAGGTGGAGGTTAGAACTAGATGATCTTAAGGTCCTTTCCAACCCTAACTATTCTATGATTCTATCACATTTTTCATTTTTCTGTTCAGCCACCAATCTGAAAGCCAGTTGTTTACAAAACCATACTCTGAAGGCAAATGAGGATGCCTGTTTGTAGAGTGAAAAGAACAGATCAGATTGCTTCTGCATACTAGCCATTAGAAGAAAGAACTGCTTTGAAATTTTTATTTTTGCCAGGAAGACCTTTCTGTCCATCTTGTTCATTGCTGGCTAATTACCACCTTTGCAAAGAATCTACATGTTAGATCTCCTTGGAAACTAGCAAGGCTAGGGAAAAAAATAAACTTAAGACTCTGTATTTGAATTCAGAAATAGGTTTATAGCAGTGACTTAAGGCCCTATCACCTCTGATGTCAACTGATCACAGCATTTAAATGAAAAACAAAGTTGTTCATGAGAATAGTTGTTCATCCTATCAGGATAGGGATAATATATCCTTTTTAACATCTGTTCACTTCTTATGAACCCATACCTCTGCCCCTTAAAACTTGGAGGATATCAGTGACTTCAGAAAGAGGATGCACGTTATACAGCTAAGAAATATAAGAAGAAAAGTAATGTACCATGCCGTGATAGTGGAAGCATGTAAGCCTGGCAGTCCATTTTCTACCTACTCCCCCACAATCCTACTTACTGCATTAGACCTCTTGGAGGGAGCAGCCCTGCCCCATCCTATCAGCGTCTATTCAGAGACGTATTGTCTATGGGCTTACTAAATCGCTTTTGAACTTCCTGATGTTCAACTGCACAGACTTCCAAGGGCTGCAAGATTCTGAAGCCACCACCCGCTGTTAAAGGAACAGAATCATAGAATAGTTAGGGTTGGAAAGGACTTTAAGATCATCTAATTCCAACCCCCCTGCCATGGGCAGGGACACCTCCCACTAAACCATGTCACCAAAGGCTCTCTCCAACCCGGCCTTGAACACCGCCAGGGATGGAGCATTCACAATTACTTTCTTGTAACCCTTTTATAAACAATCTCCTACTAGTTATGCAAGATCAATAGAACATTGGGATTCTCCATCACCATGCCATCCTTCTTGGCTTTTACCCTCTTTAGGCTTAAGAACCCAGGCATTTTTTTACGGATCTCTTTCTGTGGTAGATGCTGGAACTTCTCCACCCCTTTGGCTGCCCATCTCTGTTATCTTCTCCAGTTCTTCCATGGCCTCCTGTATTCCAGGGACTGTGCATGCACACAGTACAATACGATGTTATCTGGTTTTAGAAGGTGACCCCTGGTCTTGAGAACAAATGGAGCTGTAACTATCTTTTATCTTTTTCTTTTTTTTTTTTTTATTTCTCCTGTTTGAAAGCCAAGCAGCCCTTGGGCCTCAGGTCTCAGATAAAGAATATTAAGATTCATTTTGGTCATCCATGGGATGCAAGAGAAGTTATGCAGCTACTCTATCTTCATAGTTGACACATCAAGTCCCAAGGTATCAGTTATCAGCCAAGACCCCAGTTAAAAGACAAGGATTTAAGTCAGATTTTGGGCAGCCCACTCAAAGGAATTGCCACAGTTTTTTCCTTGTCCCATCATAATTCAACACATCACCATTTGTCCTGGACAAAGAGAAGGAACCTAAAGCTCAAGCATAAAGGGACTGTTTTGTAACCAAGTTCGAAACGAGTGAAACAAGTTTTCTCTGTAAAACCATAAGTGAATCTCATCCTACACACAAACTTAAGCAAGTCTGAGTATTGCAGCCTCTTTCCCATCACTCTTTCAAATACAAATCTGGTCCCTTACCTCTGTTACTGTAGTGTCTCCTTCCTCCTTTCTCACTAGCTGACTGCACTTCCTATTTCTGCCAGCTTAAACATACCCATGCAATTGCCCAGATATTTCACTCTGCCTGCCTACCATTCCCCACGTCTGACATCCCAGGATCTTCATTTCTTTCCCACACATCCATGTCCTCTGATGCTCCCAAATTAACACACACATCAGCATAGCACAATCAGACTTTTAGGGAAGGCCCTTTAAAGCTTTTGTTGTTTCATTAAAAATGAATCCATATGTATCTCCACCACTTCATGTGCTCTAATCTGGAAGCCCTCTCTTGAAACAGTCCCTATTAAGAAAGCCTGGGCAGCTACAAAGCCACTAGTCACATCATTTAGACTAGCCAGGTGGATCCCCATGGTGTTTAGACTGCTGGGAAACTCGGGCACCAGAGCAGACAGCTGAAATCTTGCATCATTCTTTGCAATGTATTACCCTTCTGCCACTGTCCTCAGCCTCACAAATGGGCTTTGAGTTAGTTTTAAACAGAAGAAAACCAGGAACCTACTCAATCACAAGCTAATTTGTTTGCAAATGTTCCATTGATTTCATACATGGAAAGCTACTCTGAAGCAGCCAAGCTCTGTTTTTACCATCTCAGTTTTCACTTTAATTTTGCTTTTGAATGCACAAGAAGTGTGTTCTTGTTACCAGTCTATTCATGTATCAAAAGCTATCCTTTGCAGGCTCAATACTTTTGTTTACTGCATGGGAGCTGTTTTCTCTTTAAAAGATCAGCTCCTTTACCAACTATGTCTTTCAGTGAGTCCAGCTATGTACACCTGACTAAAAAAGACATAGAATTCACATTTTATTCCAGCATATTTATTGCTTCATGCAGGAGCTCTAACAAGAGCAATCTGAATTTCTGACATCTTTGAGCCAATACCTGATAGTTCTTACCTTTCAGAGATAGTTTTTCTCCATATGGAAATCAGGAGATATATGAAAAGCAGAACTACTGTTCTCTCTCTGGAATCTAAATGCTGTGAAAGCTTTGAATTATTAGTGCTCATGCTGAGATTTGCTAGCTCCAATAAAGATTTATGGGCTCTGATATCTGAAGGCTAATGTACCATCTAAAAAGTCAACTATTTAAAAAAACATACAATTTCAGTCTGTTCTGATAACATCCATACATACTGTTTAAAATTTAAATCCAAGGTAGTTTTTTTATGAAACTCTACATTAAGAATCAAATGTCATCAAGACCCCTTAACACATTTTCAGAAACTGGATGTTATAATCTAGCCAGGTGTGATAAATGAGAGCTCAGCTCAGTCAAGTCTTTCTACTCGTTTGGAAATGTTCTGGTTACCTCTCAAAGTATTTTATTTTTAGAGAGGAAACTGGTGACCTAGTGACTTGTGCATGGGACAATCCTGGTGAATGATGAGTCATTTTCAGGCTAGAAAAAATGAAGAGCAAATCAAAAAGACTTTTACATGATTTTAAGAAAGCAAGGAAAACAAATAAACCCCCTATGTCACCCAAAATAGACATTACACATTCTGTCATATAACCCATCAATTTTTAAGTTATTTATCCTTTCAAACAACTTTGTTTCCTAAACCTAGGTAAAATTTTACTATGAAAATGGAGTGAAAATTTAAATTCTCAGTCTCTTACTAAAAGGTCCTAGACTTCAATATTTCACAGACAAAATATCACATTTTTGAAAGTCTGAAATAAAACGTCTTTTCCTTTATAAAGCATTTTGAAAAATCTGTTGGTCAAATTGAATCCAATTTCTAAAGTGTTTCAGTGGTTACAGTACTTTTGTTGTTATCTATTTCCCTATAGAAAAGGATAATAGCTATTACAGCAATTTCAGAGCCATGTCTTTGATTCTTTTTTTTGAACAAGTTTATAGATCTATTTATTATGTAGTTTAAGTGAAATAACATATTAAATGGTAGTTTAGACACCACTGAATTGTTTATTTCAAGACAAAAAGTTTCTATTTGTTGACATGGAAACATTTTTGTGTGGTTTTGACTTCAATTTATAGTCATGTTGGGTCTCATATTGTACTTGCTTGAATAGATGTTTTAACAAGCTCATATGTAGATGCGTATAAAATCCTGTATAGCTGATACTTATTGCAGAAAGGTTATATTGTTCTTTCTTTCAAATTCAACAAAGATTAAGAAAAAAATCTGGATTGAATGAAACCAAATACATGTTAATTCAATCTTTTGTTCCAATTCAACTAAAAAATTTATTGGGGGAAAAATAAAATAAAAAGAAATAGTTGAGTCAGTTTTATTTTCTTGCATTCGATTTGCTTTGTAGACAAAGCCACAAGCTCTGACTTATACAAACCTGTTGCTGAACATGGAATTTCTTCTATCAAATATGAGCATTAGGCAGATCCAGCCTATAGCTGCAGTCTCACTGCCTAGAAATAAAAGCACACAACCCTTCAGGCTCGACACAAAACAGGAGCAAATTTTTTGAAGATACTTCACAGGGACATTGAGCCAGAATAGCTATTTGAAAAAATATTTGACTGTAGCTTTGGGAGCAGCAGCACTCATGAAAAAGAAGCATTTCAAGCAGCTCCCTCTTATATAGATTCCTTGGCATCTATATAAGTATGGTTAACGCAGTTTGTTTTCACAACACTGGTAGGAATTTAGTGTTTCTGAGACCTCTACACACCACCAAATGCTACCAGGCCTACCTTTCAGAATCTGACTTAAGATCTCAAAGAAATCTAGAAGCCTAAATACAAGCCAAAGTTTCAAAAGCAATTAGGTGAAGCCAGACAGCATGATGGATAAGGCTCATTTCCTTAGGAAACGTGGCTAAAGTGCTATTCTGCGTTTACCATTTTCAGGTTAACAAAATACCACAGCCTGAAACAAAATGTTGATCCAGCTGTAATTATGGAGATTTTGAAATGTATTTTTCTAAATGTCTTTTAAAATGTCACTTCTAGCCTTATTTCTCAGTTATTTTTTTTTTTTTCTCTACAGTCTATAAAATGCACAAAGTAAAGATGGGAAGTCAGTAGCAAGAAACTAGGTCTTTCTATTTCACTGTGACTTCTTTTGGCAGAGAAAGGGGAAGAAGCTAGTGATGGCCTAATTATTTAGTTTAAAGAAAGCAGACAGAATCCCGGTATCATCTGCAGTGAGAAATGGAAGAAGAGTGGGATGGAAAGAACATGGCAACTGTTCTGACAAACTAAATAATTGTAAGAGGGATAATTGCCTGGTCTTTAATACATTGTTATCTTTGAAAAAACGTTTGGACCTAAGAGCTTGGTTTTGTATGTTAGGCCAAATGGACAATGTCACTCACCTCAAATGATAAAAAACTGTGTACATCTATCAAGTCACCAGTACAACAAATGGCAGCAATCACAGAAATGTGAAACAGCATCTATCAGGAAAAAAAATGTAATTTTTCTTCTCAAAAATGTGTGCAAAAAAGTTAAAATCCTGGCAGATTTTCAGAAGGGAGGAGTGCCTTCTTTTCTGACACACATTGCTCAGAACTAAAAGCCACTGAAATCCTCCTCTGACTGCAAAGAAGTTTTCAAGAAAGAAATTTGTATTACCAGGTGAAAAAAAAAAAAAAAAAAAAAAAAAAAAAAAAACCAACAAAACATGTCCTTGTCTGTCTCAATTTCCCCAGTCTTCTCAGCTCCTTCTCTAGCTTCATGCAACTTTATGCAATAGGAGAAGGAAAACCAATAAATACACTTAGATGTCTGTGACCTGAGGGCAACCTGTTTGGAGTGCAGCTGCACGTAAACTGAGGAAGCATAATTTAAGGAAGGAAGTTTGTGACATCTTTTCATGCTTCTTTTTAGAATTGAGTGGTAGGAGGAATCAGGTATCTGTACTTAAAGTTGTTCTGTTCTCTGCAGTCATATTTCTTGATCAAAAAAAAGCAGACATAGCAAGTGATAGTTCTTTCTAGCTTAAACGCCTTGTCTGTACCAGTGGTGTTCAAACTGCTCCCCCAAAGCTTTTGCTTCACAAGAAAATTGCCGATGGGCAAAATCATCTGCAAAGTAACAGTCAGTAGTGTGTGTGTGCTACTTTGCATCGTAGTACACACACTGCCGTGGTTTAAGCCCAGCCGTAACTAAGAAAATCACACAGTCTCTGTCTTGCTCCCCCTCTTCCTTCCCACCCCATTTTCGCGGAGGTATGAGGAGGAGAATCCAAAGAATGTAACTCCCAAGGGTTGAGATAAGAACAGTCCAGTAACTAAGGTATAGCAAAAACCATTGCTGCTACCACCAATAATAATAATGATTAGAGAAACAACAAGGGAAGAGAATACAGCTGCTCACCACCCCCCAACCGATACCCAGCCCAACCAAGTGATGATCTAACTCTTCCGGGTAACTGCCCCAAATTTTTACATAGTGGGCATGATGTGCTGTGGTATGGAATACCTCTTTGGTCATTTTGGGTCAGGTGTGCTGTCTCTGTTTCCTCCGGGCTTCCCCTCCTCCCTGACAGAGTATGAGGCTCATAAAGTCCTTGGTCAGCCTAAACACTACTAAGCAGCAGCTAAAAACATTGGTGTTATCAGCACTGTTCCCGGGCTGAAAGTCAAAAAAAACAGCACTGCAGCAGCTACTAAGAAGGAGAAAAATGGCTGCTACTGCTGAACCCAGGACACACACACACACTACCCAGAGTGCCAGTGACAGGTCGTTTCCCCAGTGAGTGATCATCTTGACCTAGGGAAATTATACTCAGTTTAGGTGATGTTTTGCAGAGAAAATGTAAGGACTCTCAAAGTTATCTTAGATCCCCTAACCTTAAAGTGATCAGGTCTGAGATCTGTATCAATACATAGCATTTTCTGCTCTCTAGAAGTTCTTGTGCTTAGTATTCAGGCTTACTCCATTACATAAGTTATTGGCTTTAGTTGACTGGTACAGCATACTGATTGATTCAAGTCCTTCCTTTCTGACAAAAATATCCTTCTCCATTCTTCTTATGCCTTAAATTTATGGTAGTTCATTGATCAAAGCAAAGCAAGCTGTCAGAGTATGTCAGGCAGCAGTCAAGATGGTTCCAACACCTGCTCAAGGAGCTCTATGAATATTCAGACACAAAGTTGTCTCCAGGTTGTTCAGGCAAAAATTATATTTGTCTATCCCGAGGAAGAAGATTCAAGTAAAGCCACCCTTACTTCAGAAAGGAGACCTAAAAAGAACAGGAATAGAGCTGGCATAGGAAACAGCAAGGAGAGAAAAAGGCTTGCTTCTTCTGCCAACATAAGAGTGAGAAAACGGGTGGTGTCAACTTCTTCTGTAAGGGTCTAGTTCTCTCCTTTCTAGTGACATAACTGGACAGATAGACTTTGACAAGAGCAACAGTTGCCTGCCTTGATCTCTAAACTTTTCACATACTGGAATATGTGACATGCCCATCATCTATCTGACTGCATCTACAATTCTAAATAAAACCAGGCCAGGAATTGATCTGCATTCTTGAGAGAAAATGGTACAGGATATGTACACCATGTCACAGAGCATATGGCCCTGGGTCTTGTGTAGACTTTATGTCTCTTGGTTTTAAGGCATAGTAAGTATATTGACAGTGATTTTTTTTCCATTTCAAATTATCTGAAATAACATGAGGTCTGTGTTGCAGACCAATGTTACACATTCATTGGCACAGAGACAGCATGAAGGCCTGTGGAGAGGTCTGAGGGAGCAAGCTCTGCTGGGATATTGGGCAAATGACAATGAAAAAAGCCCAATCTGATGCAATCTTATCCATGCTGCCTAATGGGAGCAGTGCCTGGCACATACTGTCCCAAATCATTCCCATGTATTGTCTCAGAACATTAGTTGGCATGATACAAAGCCAGAACTTGTAGCTTGCTAACATTTAGCAGTATAGATCATCAGCACAGGACAGGCCAGCCAAGCTCCTATTTACCCTTCAGCTTCCAGAAACAACCAGAAGCATTCTCTTGATGTCAGTGACATTACAGGTGCAGAATTAAATGAGTCAGTATTATGTATAAGAAATTAGTTGATCAGCTAATTTTTTGTTTCTGGAGTTTTCAGTTGGGAAAATTTTAATGGGAAAAAAAAACTGTGAAGAAGGATCAGATTCTCTTTATCTCTTCTTGTAAAACTTGAGAATACTATTTTTTCAATGTAAACAATAAAGAAAATATGTGGAGAAAACAGGATTTAACCGGTCCTCACACAACTGTCCTGCAAGACTGAGCTGTAAAACACAGCTCAGATGAGAAAGAAAAGCTGAAGAGAAAATGAAGTCATACTCTTCTCACAGGTGCATGGGGCAAAACAAGGAGCAATAAGAACAAGGTGCATTAATGGAAGTTCCAATAGGATATAAACAAAAAGGCCCAAAAGTTCTTAATGCAAGAGGTGCAGCATTTATCAGGGCCCAGAGAGGCTGTGGAAATTCCAATCCTTGCTTTGAGCAATGCAATATAACTTTGAAGTTAGTCCTGTGCTGAGCAGGGAGGTTGTCAAGGGACTTTTGGAGGTCCCTTCTAACCCAAAATATTCTCTGATTTTAAGCAGGTTGAAAATCTATTTCTATTTCTAGCAGTTAGAGTGTTAAATCAGTTTAAAACTGATCACACTCAGTTTATTTCCTTCATGCTGTCTTATTTTCCTGATACTTCCCTTAAAGATGAAAAGCTGAGGTCTCAGTAAATATCTGAATAGTGCAACTAACAAGTAAAAGTTTTTGCTTAGTACACGTGATAGTAACTGGCAGAAATAGCTGGAGTTGAGTAACTGCAAAAAGAAATCGCTCAGGGGCACATCAGACAATGACATGTTACAGCAACTCATGGAGACATACATCTGATGCAGACGTATCAGAAAGAAAGCACGTGGCCAGTATTTGCAGCTATTAAGTCCTGTCAGCACCGTAAATCATTAATGATCCCTATTATCTGTACTACAGCAGTTGTCAGTAGTTTTGCTACATGGAAATACTAGACACGAGCCAAGGTCTAATGTTGCTAGGTGTGATGACTCAGTGTGGGACACCTGGGCTGTCTCTGGCACTGACCTTGCTCCACTTCTTGCAGCAGAAGTGACAATATTATGCATTTTCCAAGTGCAAAAAATGTATCCTTTTTATCTTTCTCAACTTCTCAGAAGGCTGTTTTCTGCATTGGTTCCGAATAAGATAAGAATATAGCAAAAGACTGAGGACTCTATTCAAAAGAGACAGAGCACCTCTGATTTCTGAGTAACTGCATCCAAGAGTCTCAGATTTTACTGCCAGTATTGCACAGTTATCGTGGTCAGGAGTCTTCATTCTGTCTTTCTGGTAGTCCTCCATTATCTTGTCTTCCACTCGTAGATCATGATTTGCAGTGTAACCACTGCTTCTACCATCATGTTGAACTTAATCTCTATTGTCCAGCATTCTCTGGAACTGCATGGAGAATCTATTACTTTCCTTCTTGTAGCTCTTCCAGTTTGTCATGCTCAGACTTTCTTATTCATTACCTGCTTAAGGTGAAAACATCTTTTTTTTTGCCTTTCTGATGAGAAAAAAGTGAGGAGGTTGAGCGTGAAGTAGTGAGCAGTAGACAAGGGTGATAGACCATCTGCCATAAGGGATTGGAAGATATTCTTAATTTAACATACAGCTTGTGACAGAGATTACTTGTACAGAGGGATATGATGAATAAGAACATGGCACAAGTCAAAGTACATGTGCAATATCAGCAATTGCCCATACATATGCTGAGTCTGCTCCAAAGAATAACATATAGACTGCACTGAACTGACTCCCTCCCAAACACTCTGAACAGCAGTCACAGTCACCACACACAAGTGAATGAGTAACATGTATGCTGACCTCAAAAACATAGGCTTTCAAGAGAATCCTTACCTGTTCTGAGCCTCTTGTGGTTTTCTGGAAGCCAAACCTCCAGCAGATATCATTTATATCTAATCAGATGCAAGCAGTGAATTCTCCTTATTCTAGAAATCTATTTTTGATGACAGGCATTTGCACTGGAGATGGCTCTGAATTAACATTGACTCCAAGCAGTCAGATTTCAGGTAATAAACAAGTTTCATAACCCAGTTTGAGATCCTCAGCCTACTGGAAGGCAAAGACATTGATAATCAACTGTCTCCACATCTTTGCAGGTCCAGAATGCATAGCCTTTTTACACTGCTCCATATACGCAACAAAGCTGAAGCTGTTTGACTTTCCTGTGATTCAAATAAAGCTAGGTTTAGCAAAGCAAATGTAAAAATGGCATTCTGGAGCCTTTCATGGTAAATTCTGTAAAAATATTGGTTAGAATCCAAGACAAAAACAGCAAGGTCAAATGACTACCAAAAATGAAGATATGGATTTTTTCAATTCATGTATCAGCTTCCTTTTCCATTTTTCATAATGAAAGGGCCAAGAATCAGAAATGAATGGATATGTTTGTCCTGCATAGAGGCAAAACGTACCCAGGCTGGTTTTTTGCAGCTATACAGGATTAAAAAAGAAAGGAAAAGAATTAAAATAGTGGAAAGGTTTTTTTACCAAGTTGGGTTAGAAGGCACTGATGAAGCAGGTAGTGTGAAGAAAAGGTATCATCTTTACAGCCTCATTTTCAATCAGAAACATACTTCAATTTGCATTTCTTTTCCAGTAAAAACTGCTGCTGAAATAAATTTAAATCACATGCATGCTCTCTCTGAAATTATATTTATGATTCTATGGGTGCAAATAAGTAATTTGGCTCTTGAAGAAATTTGCAAAGTCAGTGTTTATTGAACATTTCAACATTTCAAAATGAGGACTAGACGATGTTCCCAGCCAAGTGAATAGATAATCTTGTATTGTTTTCAACAGCACAGGAGCAGATCTTAATTCCTTTCTTTTTCAGAAGAAAATCTGCATTTTGTGATAATGGCTGCTTACAGTTGTTAGCTGGTCAAAAAAGGCTCCATTTTTCTTCTGTAAACAAGACTGGTTTTCCTCATATCTAGTGGTAATACACAGTGTCTTGCAGTACAGATTACCTGGTCCTACTCTGACAGTGATACAGGCTGAGTTCATCAAACAGGCAAATCCCCCTCTATTCTAAGAATATCTGCTCCTGTGCCCTCAGTGCTCATCAGACATAAGATTTTACAAATCTCGGAAACAGTGACTAATACCAGCCAGAGTTCAGGCAAAGCATTTCAGAACCTTCCCATCTGCTTCCTCTCTCCGGCTTCTTCTTGCATCACAAGCAAGAAAAACAGAAAGACACAGACTTAAAACAGAGTATTAAACAATGCAGAAAATGTCTTGAGCTATGGTGCCTTCTCTTGATGTCTGACAACTGTGCCTGATAACTTCTTAGAGGCACCAGAGAACAGAAACAACCACCTGGTAGCCAAATATTCCACAGATGAGTTCAATGTCAGGGAAGCTTGTGATCACAGCAAATGAGAGGCGAATACTGGAGAGTGTTCACAAAAGGCAAGCTCAGATATTGCAAATGCAAACATACAAGTAACTAAAAAGTTAGCCTCATCCTATCAGAAAAGTGGGGTATGACATGCATGCAGTCAGGAATCACAGTCAGAACAATGTCTGCTTGACATTTTTATATCTGCAATAAAGCCCTTAAGTACAATTTGTAGATTATAAATTATTTTTTTGGAATTAGTGAATTTTCAGTGAATTTGTATACAAACCACTCACAACTGTGTTACAAGAGGAAATTAGTCTACTAAAGTACAGCGAAACATTCACTGAACTCTATATCAGTTTCTGCTATGAAAAGGCCATTTATAAAGCGTAATATACTTTCTTGAAACTCCTAATTATTTTGCAGATCATCCCACAACTCTAATACAGAATACAATGAGAACAGGCTACAAGTATTTAAATCAGGCAAATTTACCCTTTAAATGCATCCTTTTGCTTTTGTGTTTGTGCAGTATGATGACAAGATTTCTGAAGCACTACCAAAGTACAAAAAATCACACTGTTAATGATAAAATGATTGCTTTCGGATTATAGTAATATGTTACATTCACAGTCATGGAAGTCATGAGAACATCTCTACATTTCATGATTTGTTGCTGACACTGGATTCATGTTATTTGACAGATTCTGACTAAAAATATGCGCTTCAAAACACTGGATTGTGCCTGTACAGTGCTGTTCTGGAATAGACAAGACCAGGGCCATGACAATGGTTCCAACTTTACTAGAAAATAAAATGTTACCTTGCACTGACACCCAGCACCTTCTGTGGTAAAATTCCTAGAAAAGCTTCTGGCATGGTTTTGACCAATGCAGAACTTAGTACACTCAATTTCTGGCTACATTTCAGGTGTTAGCACAGGACACAGACTATTCCTAATGAGCAGATTGTATGAGACTATCCTGCTTTGAAAACAACGGGCATTCAATAATCAAGTGTGGGCTGCATCACTCCATTTAACCTCCATGCTGAAGAATAGGCCTGGGCACATTCAACTTGCTAATATAGTTACAGTCAGCACATGCTGCTATGATAAACACAAGTGAACTATTCAGGGGCTCATTTAGGTGCACTCCTTTTGATTTGTTGGAAAATAAGTCACCAAAATCTCATACATTATATATGCATTTGCCTAAAAGACTCACTGAAGCAAATACTTTGATCAGAATAGTCTACATTGGCCTAAACTGGCATGGTATTTCTGTATGACCAGTGTATTCAACGAAGCAAAATGTTTGTTGGAAGAGAGGTAACTGCTCCAAACTAGGGACTTTTTTCTTTGGTTTCTTTTTTAATATTTTTCAGTGCAGGTTAATATTATGTATATATTTCTGTCATGAAGAAAAGCAAAGAGTAAAAATAGCTCTCAAGTGAGATAGTTGCTATCCCCTGTTCCTGGAACCATGACAGCCATTATATAACTGAAAAGAAAATTAAATTATATAAACAGCATAAGCTAATTGGTTTTATATCAAGCAAAAATATAATTAGTTGAAGTGTTTTGTGGCAAAGGCACTGAAAATATGTAGATGTTCCTCAGCCTTAGTGGTGAACAGGGATCCTGCCATGTGTCTAAAACTTATTCATCAAGCATTTCCATGGAAACACACAGATGCACAATCCTTGGATCACTTATTTCAGAAACTGCTGCTCCCAAGTTTCCCTTTGGAGTGAGAACTCAGATCAGGAAATAGTGATGGGCTGTGATTCTTATCTAGAGACCTCCCCAGAGAGGTATTTGTTGGGTTTCACAGCAGGATAACTTAGGTGAGGAAAACAGTAAAAGAGCATCTCGCATAAAGAGAAAAAGACTAAAAACTTGACCTTGATTTTTCTTCTCAGAGGCTGCTTCAGAGTTGAGAAATTACAGCAATGAAAAGATCCCGAAGAGTTTATGAAATGGTCAGATGCCCCCAGGGAGATTAATGTGTTGGTGAGATGCTGTACTGAGAGAGACTTTGGTTAAATGCAGTCACTGGTTTTGGTTGTCGGAAGCTACTTTCTTACATACCCAGATGGCAGTCAGCTCTGCTGTGACCTCTCAAGGTTAAGAAAACTCCTTCCAGGTTGGAAGAGGCAGGTCTCTGAAGCCCATTTACAGTGACAGCCCACCACCATGTGCTGGAGAGCACAGCAGCTCCTTGCTGCTGCTACAAAACTTGTGGCCACTTGAGAAAATGTGGCCCTTACCTCTCTCTGTGGGTCAGCTCATGTACTGTGAAAGACGGGAAAGGTTGGTTGTGATGCATAGGGGCTTGAAATCAAGACAAAATCTTTTGAAAGCATCAGTAAAATTCATTATATGAATAAAAAAGTGCTTCAGTGTTAGTAAGTACTTCTATAGGAAATAAATGCTGCATGAAAAGCAGCTAGACATGTGCAGCATGTGACTGGTAGGCATTCCTGCATGGGCATGTCCCTTCATATTTCTCCTGATGTCAGTAATAAAACCAGCACTTGTGTCCCCCCTCAGCCCCACTATGCTTTTTAGTACACTTATCTGTTTCTGGTAGAGATGCTCAGACAGGGAGGTCTTGATTTTAACAGCAGGGTTACAAGTAGGATATATTCTCAAAGGCAACAGGGGATGCTTCCACCTTGTCTCTGAGTTCATGCCAGGCTCTAGCTGGGAGGGTAACGTAAAACATTCATAATGCCTTAATGAACCACATTAAACTAGCATTACTAGTCCAACATACAGTCCATTCAGGTCTCAAAAGCCAGAGCCTTCATAGGCTGTTTGTAATTATTTGAGGGGTCTATTACTGCAGGATATGATAGCTCCTGTGGACTGAAATCTCCTTAGGCACAAGAGAGAGTTAAGCATAAAGTGTGAAGCCTTAACTTCAAATTTTCTGACTTTGGCTTAAGTCTGCCTCACAAGGTTCCTGCAATGCCTTTTTATTGTGTTGATTTCGTCATACATTATGCAGCATTAGTGATAATGCAAGTAGGCACACTGTCACGAACTGGGGTAAGTTCATTCAGAGCTGACTGCCTTGTGACACAGCTTCCAGCTCTGTCACTACCATCAGTATGAATAATGCTCTATTTAGAGGCAGCAGCAAACTGAAGAGATGACACAGGATGGAGCACATTGTCTTAAAACACAGTACTGCTATTAGGTTTTCATGCTACTGTTAATAAAGAGTCAGGCCAGAGCATTTCTCATAACACAGAAAAGGCTGTGGGCTGAACAGAAGCTTGGCTGTCAATGGAGCAGGCCAAGAGAAACAGTTTTCAAAACTTTTTTTTTTTTTTTTCCTGGGTATTTCAGTCATCCCTAAAACTTTACAAGGGTCCGTGATCTTTCTCCATGGGGATAAGCCCTCATATCTTGAAAAAGCTACAGGCGCTAGGATACTCCACAGACAATCTATGTAGCACAGATCTCTGAGTCAGAGACTAAAATGTTCTTCAGGCTATACTGATCCCTTTGTAACCCTCTGGACAAGAGCTCAGGCTTCCTCTGAGCTCCTCCATGCAAAAAGATTTGGCTCTACTGCCCAGGGCAGTGCCAGGTGGACACACTCAAGCCTCTCCAGTGCCAGAGACAGGTCTGCTGTGTCAAGCAGGAGCTTTGATGGGTTTATGCCTCCATTTCCCCACCAGACAAGAGGTACTCAGAGGCAACCAGTGCTCAGGGAAACAAAGTGCTTCGCAACCAAAGCTGTTTGCTCCCAGTTATCTGCTTGAAGATTGCCACTCACAGCACCAACAACACACAGGTCAACTCCCTGACTGTTCAGGAAGAGCATCTCCATAAACTGATGGTGCAACATTGCATCAGTGCCTCTGTATTCAGAGTCAAGGGTCTAGGCAGAAATAGCAGAAGCCTTTTCCCTTCACAGCCTGGTGGCAGAAGTAGTTAGCCAGAAAGGAAAAAATTAGGAGTTCAGGAGCTGAAATTCCTGCTGGAGTAAGTCCCAGAGAGCGGAAGGTTTTCCAGTAAAAGGCAACAGCTACTCCAGACCTCACAGTGTCCTCAGCTTCTTGCAAAACACATTTGATTAAACGACTCTCTTCCCCAGTATGTTGTGTTTTGTTTTTTTTTTTTTCTTGCACATAAACATAATGAAGCTATTTATCTCAAAATGCTGGGAAATTAAAGAAAAAAAGAAACAGTTACTGGCATTTGGGGGTTTTAAATGCTTTTAAAGACACTTACAGAAGAGTACTGTTTAGGCCCACACAGTTAGAGAAAAAGGTACATTTAAATCAAAGTCAACAGGCACACTAAAATAAAATGAAATCATGTTATGAAGTACTCTATGTTTTACGTCACTGGGAGAAGGACACACAATTCCCTGTCTCGGTATCAGCGAGACATTGATTTTCTATGGAAATGTGCTTGAATTGCTCTTGGTATATATTACTCTGTAGCTTGCCTTTCCTTCAACAAGGATAGGATTGGTTCTTTCTTAAAACTGATGTTTCCTGGATTTTTTTTATAAATTTCTTATACTTATTTAATATTTACCCCATAGCAATGCAATTGATAGAAAAAACAGCTCAACAATTGTTCATTTTCTCTTCTCATGTTGTTGACTAAAGCCCCCAAGTGAATCCATTTCCTTATTTATATCTGCTATCTCCCAGAAGATCTTTCTTGGTGCATTAGAAATCTCATATATTAAACCATAAAGGGGGATGAGGGAAAGAAAGATCTGCTTAAACATACCTTGCAGAGTTTAAATATAGGTGTAGAAAGGATGACCTAATAGACAGGAAATGAAAGCTTTCCTTCATAGCATATCTATTTAGCAATAAATTGAGGATGCTTGGAATCATTTGACTTTTCTGCATTTAATAGGTAAGCAAAGAATAAGAATAATAATTTTATTGATTACTAGCAAATTACTAGCAAATGTACTACCAAAAGAAGCTGTGTGTTGACCTAGAGAAATAAGAAAAATAACGCCTGCCTTTTTCTTGTTTGTTTGTTTTTCATGGCAGCTAACGTACTGGAAGAAGACTCAATGGAGCAGGACATAGAGAGCCCTGTCGCTATTCATCAGCCAAAGTTGCCCAAACAAGCTAGAGAGGATCTGCCAAAAAATTTAAACAAAGATTGTGCCAAGAGAAAAATCCAGAGGTATGTTAGGAAAGATGGGAAATGCAACGTCCACCATGGGAATGTCAGAGAGACTTATCGTTACTTGACTGACATCTTCACTACCTTAGTCGATCTCAAGTGGAGGTTCAACCTGTTGATTTTTGTCATGGTTTACACTGTGACCTGGCTCTTCTTTGGAATGATATGGTGGCTAATTGCCTACATGCGAGGAGATATGGATCATATAGGGGACAGCACGTGGACCCCATGCGTCAGCAACCTCAATGGGTTTGTCTCAGCCTTTTTATTTTCAATCGAGACAGAAACCACCATTGGGTATGGTTACCGGGTCATCACGGACAAGTGTCCCGAGGGAATTATTCTGCTTTTAGTGCAGTCTGTTTTAGGTTCTATCGTCAACGCTTTCATGGTTGGCTGCATGTTTGTGAAAATATCCCAACCCAAGAAGAGGGCAGAAACCTTGGTTTTTTCTACAAATGCAGTTATTTCCATGCGGGATGGAAAGCTGTGTCTGATGTTCCGAGTAGGAGACCTTAGGAACTCACACATTGTAGAGGCATCAATACGAGCCAAGTTGATCAAATCCAAACAGACAAAGGAGGGGGAATTTATACCACTCAACCAGACAGATATCAACGTAGGTTATTACACAGGGGATGATCGTCTCTTTTTGGTTTCACCACTGATCATCAGCCATGAAATTAACCAGCAGAGTCCTTTCTGGGAGATTTCCAAAGCCCAGTTGCCCAAAGAGGAGCTAGAAATTGTTGTAATCCTAGAAGGAATGGTGGAGGCAACAGGTAACATTTCTTATACTTTGTATAAGGTAAATGCTTTAATTTTAGAAAGGAAAACAGTGGTTGTGCTTCACTTTAAAAGAATTACTTCAATAGTCGTTACTTTTGAGAAAAGCATCAGTTATCTGGTTAGCTTCAAACTAAAAGCATGCCCAATTTTATTGTCTGTTCCATCTTGCCTAATGGAATTAGTGTTGTTTCTGCTCTGTTTGGAAAATAGGATAGCCTTTCTCATTTTCAAAATTTTTCACAGCATGTCACCCAGTTATTTGTCATTCTATGCAGGAGCAACCCAACTACTAGGACCTTATGGGATAAAATGGTTTAGAAAACCAAAATCATTGCAAATCTTTTTTTGGAAGCACCATAGTTCCTGCTGCTTTCAATCACCCATGGGTAACTGCAAGTAACTGCCTGCTGTGTGAAATTCCTAGCCTGTTTGGACCCTGGAAGAAGTGATAATGTGTTCAGTTTTCTCTTTTTGCTTGCTCGTTTGCTTGGTTTTGTTTTAACTTGTAACATGGGGCTTGTTCCACCTAAGTTCACAAAAGATCTGCTGGTTTCGCATTTCACTGAGGCACCCTACACACTGCAGAAGTTTACAGAACACTTAAAGATGGTAAAAACAGATATGGCATGTTATGTCAGCAGAGACTTGTTGAAAGGCTATTTGGTCATTACCTAAAATTATACAGCAGAACATCAGGTATCACTTGACTCAGAGAAAACAATGCGTGGAATTCACAGCAAAGGGACAGGAAATGTTTCTGCTCTGCATTAAAGCCAGAATATAGTGGGAGCATACATTCTCTAAAGCTGCTGTATTTCCCGCAATCAGAATGCTGATATCCTTGTTCTAGGAGGTATTTTTTTCCTGTTAATGACAGCATCAATCTCTGAAGTGAGCAAATGTAATCAATAAAAAGGAATGGTGATTAAAAAAATGAAGAAATGATGTGCTTGGGAAGGAAGAAACCCTGAGCATACAAGTAGAACAAGATTTTCCATTTTTCACCACTACTGTAGAAAAAGCTCGGGAAGTTTGAGGATGTGGATTACACATCTCTGACAGAGGTACAACCTTTCTAACCCTGACTCATGTTTTGCAACTGGAGCAAGGAAATAAAGAGCAGTCTTTTACTAGAACATGTGTGTGTGTTTCACACATCTATTATGTGGTGTCAGAAGAAAACTGCATTTGTCACCATATAATAAACGTGTGAGACTAAAATGGAGAAAAAAAAAAATTGAAAGGAACTTGGCAGAGAATTTGAAGTGGTAAATGCAAGGTTTCCAGATTTTGCAGGAAGTAGGTGATACTGGAGAGAAATCAAGATGAAATTGTTGTTTCTGATAAGGTAGGCACATGATTTCAAACATCTGCATCACCTTTGGATGAGACAATGAGGAAATTGCTGTTTGCTAGCAACTGAAACCATTTGAAATTTCTGAATTGCAACTAAATGAGCTTGACATCCCCCAGGGTGGTGGATATTTTCATGTTTGCTCAACTCCATCTTTTCTAGAAAAGTAATTGGCAAGTAGTAGAAGAATTAAAAAAATCTCACAGAAAATACCTATGTGATCAAAGGACAGTATACTTCTGCAGTGCATCAAATGTAGCTTAGTTGTCATAATCCACATTCCTCTTTATTGCTTTACTCTTCCTTCCTTACCCCATTTTCACGCCTGCACACTCATGCAGCAATCTGGGCTCTCCTTAGCTGCTCTTATACTCAACACATTTTTCACTTGGTCATTATCATCCTTCACCAGAGGGGGCTACCTCTCAGACTGCTCAGGCTTGCAAAGTTTAAGTTGCAAAGCTAGAAGAGTCCATATTAGCAAAGAAACTGGATGCAGTGATTTTAAAGAGCACTGAAGCCATCTGGGCTTTCCCTGGCACTGGATTGGTAGCTACACTTACCATTTTAAGCTTCTTCATTTTGTTCTGTTTGGGTTGGCTCTCTAGCTGCATGCAATATGAAGGAGGGCATCAAATAATGCCGCTAACTATAACATCAGAAAGATTAGTGTCAATTACCAGGACAATTTCTAAAGCATGTTTGTGTAAGTAGCCACTTGTTCTGTGCTTTGCCCACCTGCATCGGTTTTATTTTTGTTGAAGGTGCAATCAGACCTACTTTCCACCAGTAACAGACATTTTCCCTCTTTGAATTTACAACCACATATATATGTAATTTCAGTTACAACCTGGAAAATGCATTTATAGTAGTGGAATTTGAGAAAATGCTGGGTTTTGTTTTTCTTCCTTGGACCAATAAAGAAGCTTAGGCTCAAAGATCCAGAATCCTGCCTTCCTAAACAACAGGCACAAAAGTTTGAATTTGAAGAACTTATTTGTTTTAAACTAAACAAAAAATCTACAAGTAAGATTTTTTTATTATAACTTAATAGCCTCTTTTTAATGAAAGGCTTGAAATTTTTAAACCTTTTTCACTAGTGAAATCTGTTTTTAAGGGAGCACCCATCATCATAAGCCAACCAGTCATTATAAAAAATAATAAAAGACTTCCAAAATTACAACTCCTATACAGGAAATAAATTAAGACCAAGAAAAGGTAAGTCTTTTAAATCTGGGGAGATCAGGTGGGAAAGTGAGGTACGTTCCAATATCTGGAGAATCTGAGAAAGAAACTGAGAAACTCAGAGAGAGGGATTTGCAAATGAAAAAAAAAAATGAGAAAGAGAAGTATCCTGAATAGCCCATAGCCTTGTTGGTAACGTTGTTCCTGAATCATAAGCATCCTGATACAAATACCTCCTCTACACCTGCATTAATCTACAGAAAACAGCATATTCTAACACATTAAAAGAATATGAAGTTTTCAAACTACTTAAGCCAGCAGGACTCTCAGGCTTTGAGAAGCTGTATCTGGCCAGCAGGGTGCACTAGATGACACTCTGGCCGTTCCTTCTTCCAAAAAGTAAAAACATTTAAATAGTACCAAGGAAAGAAACTTAACTGCACATTTATAACTGTCAAAAAAATAAGTCACAAACCTACACATATAAGTGGGCTCATACAGATTATTTTACAAATAAACCTGTAATAGGGTACATTTATAATTCTGACACATGGATATCTTGAAAACAGTATTTGCAGAATGGTTCATAGATATGTAAACAAACACACTTGCCAGCTGTGGAAAATGTGTATAGGAAATAATAAAATGTTCACATAGATGGTTACTTATATAGTAGATGACACTATCAACTAGACAAACATATAAAGCTGTTCCCACTCCACTACAGCCCCTTTGACTGACTGATCAATTGTCTTTTTTATTTCTCCTGGATGAATTTCCATATTTACCCCTTATCCTTGCTCAACCCCAGCAAATATCTCCCTCTGACATGTATGTTAACAGTTCCAGACACTCAAACCATCTCAACAGACTTTGCTCTCTCTCCAAATAAACATATTGCTCAGATTACAAATTTTCTACTAAAGTGGCTTTTCCGCTATTCAGAGATGTTTATGCTCTCAAATTGCTTCTTAAGGGGATGTGACCTTCCTTAAGACCAAAAGAAGAAAAGAACCAGGGTTTCTCACACCCAAGTGTTTCTGCAACAAAACTAGTGAAAGTGGATTTGATCTTTGTGCTCTGGGATGTGACCAATACACATTTACTGAAATGCTATTTAAACAGGGTTAAGAATAAATGGTTTCTGGTTTAAGATGGATCATCAGCATGTCAGGAATGGTCAGAATACAATGGTTCTCCAATCTTAAGGTTTTTTTTCTGTTTTAAAAGTGTTAACATCTCTATGCGCTAGGTGCTAAACATGGCCATCTAGGTTCACCTTCTTATTTCTCCCCATTTACATAGTGCTTGCCAGCAGTCCCCTTCACTTGTATTTCTTGGTCACATTTTCCTTTTGTTAATTCTAACAACAGATTTCATTATTATTTATTCTAACACAGAAAACTAGGGATGTTAACATGAGTAAGTGCAGTCGTGAGCTGGAGTTATGAATGCCAGCAGTAAAAGGCACTCCAATTTCTTTGTGATACATGTTTCAGGAATCTTTCTCGACAGGTAGAAAGTATTAGTCTATTTGGTGAAGGAGGCTGTAAGGCTTAAATGAGGCTTTTACAATTTCACAATAGTCAACACAATAGGAAAAATTGCAAGAAGTCAGGCAGCAAAGTTCATGAGAAAGGAGGTATGCTGATTATGAGTATTTCAACCAAAATTTTGGTTAGAAATCGAGATCTCTATCACTCTCAGGGAAGGCAGGGAAAAGGGATTACACTATTTTTTTTATAGATTTATTCTCTGAATAGTGCTATACTATACAAACATATTAGTGGTTGTTAGGTAATAAGCTATTGTCCATCTTTCATACCTTTCTCATCAGTTAGTTGCTCAGCTCTTCACGTCTACAGCGGCCCTAAGCTTTCAGCCATAATACTCATATTCAATCAGTAACTCATGTTAAAATACAGGATCCCTAAAACAGTTTTGAGGCCTCTGCGTATTGAAAACACTTTAATATAGCTAATTAGTTATTATTAAAAAATTCTGTTCTGAACATAAATCAAGCTTGCAGAACAGCAGCTTCATTTTGCACATCATGTTCTTGCAACCATAGTAGGTCTCTCTGGGCATAGAGAAAGGGCTGTTTCCAGTTCTTGGAACACTCCCATAGACCTCCACTGTCAGCATTGCTCCTTTTCTAACACAGTGGCAAGCACAGACTTACCCAAAATTTTGTCTTTGCTCACCAATCCTTCTCACTCGTGAGGCTGTACATACTATCTCTTGTAGGATTCATGATCTCCAAGGCCAGAGGAGTGACAGCATTTCCAAGGTGTGCTTTATGTTTCCCTAGCAGAAGGGCGCAGTGGAAAGCCTCCTTGACCAGCCCAGACTTCACCAGGTGACTCTCCCTAAAACCTTGCTATGCCAGACACTCAACAAATACCGCAGACTTCAGCATAGCTTCAAGCAGCTGTGTTTTCCAGCAGTTTTAGTCCAGAAGCAAGGCATCTATGAAGGTGACAGTGTGGAGTCATTGGGCCTCCAGATCCAGCTCAGGCATCAAGGTATAACTGGAAGGACGAAGAAAGTAGAGGCTGAGTGGCACTGGGCAGTGCTTGTGTCCCCACCACCCACAAAGACTCCATCACAAAGAGCTCCACTTTGCAAAAACGAATGGGTGATTCTCTGCAGAGGGCACAGCAGCATTATCCAGGTCAAAAGATTCCCCAGGCAGAATAAATTCACTGAATATTTTTCACCAGCTTACAAAGTGGAGACATGATTTCTGAGCCCTCCTGAGAAGCGCTTCAGGACAATGAAGTACCTTTTACATCTCTGAGCACTTTTCAAGACAATGGCTACTAACTGAAGCATGCTCAGTTTGTCCACTTAGAATGGTGTAAACAAAAGGTCAGCACTGGAATGGCACTTTTTTTTTTTTTGAAAGGAAAAGTATAGTTAACATTTCTAATATTAGACTTCTGCTTTTGGCCATCCAAGGTTGCTAGTAACCTGGAGACGAAGGCTGCTAAGCCCCTGTGATGAAATCCCAAGTTACACACTGAGTTGGTTCAGGGCAATGTCTCACCCCTGAATCTTTTGCCAAAATGAACTGATTCTTTCATGTTGATTACTCTATTCACTCATGTTTGACCTCCAGATATGAAGCATACTTAACTAGCCAGCAGTTCAAAGCCATGGGAAATATTTCATGCAAACTCTTCTTACCATTATTTCTGAAAGATCTTCTTATTTTTCCCCTTGGTGTTTATTTATTTCCAGCTATATAATATGGTTTCCTCCTGTTCTGTCTCTGCAATTACTGAATTGTAATGAAGGATAAGCATTACACTTCTTGATAACAAGGCCCTTCTAAAATTGCAAGTATTTACACTGGTTTCTAATGAATGTAAGCAGACAGATTATTCACCTTCAGCAGGAAGCTTTCACCAAATTGAATAGAGCAGTAACTATAAAGTCAAAAGTGACCTCAAAGATTGAAGAGCAAGCAAGCAAAGCTGTTAACTAAACCAAAAATTCAAAGTTAATGCTTGATAGATTAAAAAGAACAAGGCTACAGACTGCGGCTAACCCCACTGGCTACATAAAATGCATGAAAAAGACAGAAAAGACTTACAAATATATGCTACATATCATAGAAAGCCATTGCCAGCATTAAGAACTCCCATTATGGCCTATCTTCTGGGCTTTCCAAGGTCACTACAAAGTCCTCAAGGTGTTCCAGCAGAAACAAATCACAAAGAATTACAATGGTCTGAGCGGTTTCAATACTGGCATTTCAAGGAAAATCAAACGCAAATTTGGACTCACTGACATGTTTTGCCAGTTTTTCACCACCCTGCTGGGCTCTAGTTTACTCGTAGCCACTGAGGGCTCAGGGAGCTGCTCACTTGTGTCACTGAAAAGGAGCAAACTATCACAACACTGGTAAGTCTGAGCCCAAGTCCAAGCAGAATCACCAGTTGCAGCATATGCGTATGGACTACTTAGCCTGAGCAGCCACCCATTTATCAGCACTACCAACAGCAACCGATAGCAGCACTAATCTCTGCTGCACACCTGGAGGGAGACTGGCCTGATCTTTTCCCTAATTGCAGAGGACAATCCAGAGCTTCAACCGAGAATACACTATCAAATAGCCATATTCCAGTGTGGCATGCTCTCAGGTTAATTTAACAAGACATTTAATATTAGGTGCTAATGTCCTCAAAAGTGATGCTGAACATCTACAGTTTATTATTACAAAGTTGATTTTTGGTATAAAAACATTTCCTCCTGTAAAGATCACTGAAATTGTAGCTGCTACTAAACTGAGCTGGAAGAGGTCAGCATGTCTCTGATGTCACCAAAGGGATAGTGAGAATAAAAGAGGAAAAAGACAAGGTGAGGAAGAAAGTTGGAAAGCACCCCTACCTGTCTTTAGACACTGACTTCCAAAGAAGATGAATGGGTTCAAGTGCACACAGATATTGAACATGGCTGCCAACACTAAATTCATTGGAGCAAAATGAGCCAAAGTCTTTGCAAAACTAGGTTTAAGCAACTCGTTAAACTACAACTATTAAGCTGTAACTGCAAGCTATTCAGCAAGTCAATGATACATACCCAAAGAAGTCCTTTTGGTAAATAAGGCCAGCTACATGCTGGACTGTGTTAGTAAGAGTATATCCTTAAGCTTGAGGAAAGTGACTGTTCCTCTCTTTACCACTAGTGAGGCCACCTCCTGTGTGCTGTGTCCAGTTCAAGGCTCTCCAGTTTAAGATAGATATGGACTTAGTGGAACAAGACTGACAGGGTCACCAAGACAGTCAGATGCTGGAGCACAGGACACATACAAGGAAATGTGGCAGGAGGTGGGACTGTTCAGCCTGGAGAAGGATCAGTGCAAGGGAATCTTACCACTATCTGAACATACCAGTGGGACATTACAGAGAAGATGGAAGCTGGCACATCTCAGACGGGCAGGGTGACAGGACAAGAAGCAACATGCACAAGCTGTAATTCAGGTAAATCTAATTAGACACTAGGAAATTTTATTTCTTTTTTTCCATAAAGTTGGTAAGATCCTGAAACAGGGGCCCAGGAGGATCACCAGTGAAATATCCATAGCTTGGTTGTATAAGCCCTGAGCAATTCAAAGTCTTTGGCTGTGCTTTGTGCAGTAGATAGGGCCAGATGACTCCGTAGATCCCTTCCAGCCTAAATTAGCCTGTAATTATAAAACTCAAAGCCAGCTCCTCCTAGTATTTTATAGATGTGAAGAACTGAATGGCTTTGAAAAATTAATAGCCCAGATAACAGCTTTCATTGTTCTCACTCGTCATCATTTAAGAAATTGTGGTATATATACTTGAAAGCTGCTCTGTGGCAACCACTGAACCACTGGAGACAGTACTGCTTCAGAGAGGGGAGGCAGAACTGGGTAAGGAGCATGACTTCACTGAAGTCGGCAGACAGGCAGCATGTGCAACCAAGCTTTATTCCAAGATACCTAATGGAAGAGGAAATTTTAAACTTGTAAGGCTGCACTCCATCAGACAACCAGTCTTTGAAGAGTGATCTAAAGATTGCACTAATTCACAGCATTCCCTCCTTGTCTTGGATTTTGTCCCACTCTCCTGGCCACAGTCACCCCCTTTTACATTTTGCTGCCCCTCTAGACAGTGAGGGAAATTGAGATGGGCATCCAACATTTCTGTGATCATCTGCCTCTTTCTCCCTTGGATGGACTTTGTGGGATTCAAACTGCCAACACAAAAAACAATTACAAGCAATTGCTCCATTACCATTGCTATCAATATTGTTATCGCCTTGTCGCCATCATCATCATCACCATCACCACAACTGGCAGCCTTGTATCTAGCAAGAGGGTCAAAACGTTTAAATTTGTCTTTGGAGGGAGCCCTAAGGCACATCAGGGCTGACAATTTTTATTCCACATTTCTGGCTGATGCAGGCTAATGTGAGCTGAAGAGACATGGACTAACCGCTAAAGGAATAAAATCAATCTGACTACGGCAGAGCTGCCAGGCACCACCATAAGAAAAAAGATCTATGACTCAGCCAGTCAAACTAAATTATGCCAGCACTTCTTTAACCAGCTGTTAGGTTCTTTCTTTTTTTTTCACCCTTGTATAAGTGTTAATTTATTACCCTTAGATCTCCAGGATGGGAAAATACCCCTTCCCTTTCCATAATTTTCAGATTCTTTTTCCATTAGTCTCCTTTTACAGTGAGAAGACAACAAATGAGCTGCTTTTTCAGATATAAGTGCAACAATGAGTTTCTAACCGTCAATAAAACCATGACGGATGCTGTGAAAAAGTGTAGAAGAGTCCAAAGCCAAGGGTTTTGAGTCAGTCAATGATTCTTGTCTGGCCAAAAATCTTCAAAGACAGTAGGCATGTCTATACAGCTGTGAAGCAGAGGTGGGTTAGATTTGAAATCTGAGGAAAATGCCCTTTTCCTGCCTTGAGTCAAGGGAAGGCTCTTTTGAGAAAACAGAGGCCAGAACCTGCCTTCGCATCACAGCTGTCCCACACTTTGCCACCTGACTGATGAAGGAGATCTGACTGACCACCTTACTGATCACAAGGCTCTGTGGGTGATTGACCTGGTCTCATGTTGTGTGCCCTTATTACACAACTCAGAGCATTTTTGCAGAGTATTCATTTCAGAAATACAGGCTGGAAGTACCTGTATGTTTGCGTGTTGAGACCACAGCAAAGCGGTCTCTCACAGCACTTCCACCACAGTCTGTAGTTTAGGGCAGGGCAGGAAGGGGAGCCAATGCCAAGAGACAAGGACTGATATCAGGGCAAGGAAGGTATCACAGCAGCTAGTGCACAGTGAGCATAAACCCACCTTTCACAACTTGCCTCCTCCCAGTTCTTTCACTGAAGAAAAACTGGTTTGTTCCTCTTTCCGATTGTACAATTAAATTGCTTTTTTTTGTCTTCCCTTTCTGTAGCAGTGAATAATGAGACAAAGGTCCAAGTCTTTTCAAAAGAAAGCTTTCCAAACAGATCCAGTACTCATTTTCCAACTTACAGTTGAATTAGAAACAGTTGAATGAAAGTTGCCTCTCTGTGCTCTAGAACAGCTTATTTTATAAGTGGGCTCAAATACTTCTTTAAGACTCCTCCCTCAGGGCTTGAATACAAGTACAACAGGATTTTAAAACCCTGTTAAATTAGTAAAGATCCAGAGTTTAAGACATAAGACATGAATCTTAACCTCGCTGCATCTGCCTTACTTTATCCCCCAAAGAGATATAAAATACTGTTCAAGTATTCAGAAACTATCAGTGATAGAAATCTAGTTCAGAAACATCTACCAGTGTATATAAAATGTTAAATATATATTTTTGAGCCTGATCCAAAGCTCTCCCAAAGCTGTGGAGTAGGTCCCAGTCTCTAGTGGCCTTTGAATTGGGATCCTCAAGGAATAAATTGAACTGTGCAATGGCTGTCAACTCCCTAATGGCCTCAGACAAGAAGCGATTAAGATTAATTAAAAAGCAAACTAAAAACTAGAAGCAGATAAGTGTTTATGATCCAGATAAAGTACTCATACCGGGAGTTTTGGCTATTAAAAAGGAACTTCATGACATTTAAGGAGACTCCATACATATGGGAAGAACAATGGTATCAGACTGGGTATTTTTCCCTTAGGCATGCCGTATTGCAGCACTCCTGCAGTTGTTCTCCACAGCCACTATTCTACTGAGTACAGATGGAACATGCTGTTCCACAAAGACAGCCCAAACAAATCTTGAATATTTCATCATACAAACTGTTCATGGCAAATACAAACACTGCTATGTATGAAAATGCTTGATCTTTTAAAATACATCTTATTCTATCTCCCTTACTTATGTACTAAATTCACAGCCTCCTACCACACTTTTCATCTGTCATATGGAGTTTAGTGCACAATCTATTACAAAAAAAGGAGCCAAGAGCCACAATTTCACCAGGTATAGCAGGTCATAGAATCATAGAATCATAGAATAGTTAGGGTTGGAAAGGACCTTAAGATCATCTAGTCCCAACCCCCCTACCAAGGCAGGGACACCTCCCACTAAACCATGTCACCCAAGGCTATGTCCAACTTGGCCTTGGACACCGCCAGCGATAGAGCATTCACAACTTCCCTGGGCAACCCATTCCAGTGCCTCACCACCCTTACAGTAAAGAAT
>JASSUY010028692.1:5091-26077 GCA_032466535.1 Forpus xanthops | reverse complement strand
CAGAGCATGAAACTCAGAAAGTCCTTGGCCAACCTAAACATTCTAAGCCATAACTATAAACACTGGTGTTATCAGCATTGTTCCCGAGCCAAAAATCCAGAACACAGTGCTCACCAGCTACTACTTAAAGAAAAATGACTGCTGCTCCTGAACCCATGACAGCATTACTGCTGATGTAATGCTGTAAGAAGATGAGTCTTATAAGAGGAACACCACTGCTTTTGACGGCTTTGATAGAGCCTCTTTGGGACAAAAGAGGGAAGAGAAGGTAATGAAAGGAAGGAAGTTTAACAGACATGATAAGCATGTTGATCAAGCAGTTGCTACTACTTTCAACAAGTGTTCCCCTTGTCACCATCCACATCATTCCATGACACTCCTTACCCCATATCCCTCCCCTCATATCCCTCCCCCCACAAAGAACAACTCAAAATTTGTTCTCAGTCTATATTCTTAAGGTTATTGTTGACATCAACTTAAGAGAATTACACTATTCCTACGTTACTTGAAACAGGTGATAACTATGGTACACCAGACCACTGTACTCCCTTTTTGATCCAAACTTCACACAATCCTCTTGCAGGCAAACCAAAGCAGGGCTGAAACACCCCCTTGCAGTTTGTGATGCCAGATCCCAGTTTCACTGTGAAAATATTTTTACATCACTGGAGGTAGAATAGTTTAAATTCCATTTATTTAACACAGCCCTCATGGTTACCAGGCAAAAAAAAATGCTGAGAATTTTAATTCCCTTGCATTCTGAAGGTTTGACATAGAAACCCAAGTACCATGGTACATTTAAACTTGTGTCAGCTTTGAAAACTGAGATAAAGACATGGCAGAGCTGAACTCCTTTTCCCAATTTCCACATTCATTACTCTTGAATATTCATGTACTGAAAAGGATGGCACTTTCTTCTTCTCAAATAAAAGGGTCCAACCAACCCTTGTTTAAAAAGTAGTTTGAAAAATTTAGTGAGTCAGGGTTCATGATTTTGTCTTCCTCAGGCACTCACAGCTGAAAAACATACAGCCAGAGAGAAGGAACAGAGTGGATTCCCCACAGCATTCCTCCAGAGCAGCTGACTGTTGCTTTGTTGTTCACTTTTCTTCCTCTAGTACTTTTCAACCCCATTAGGCAATTAATTTTGTCTTTGTTACAGACAGTTTATAAGAGCCCGTATTCCCCTTCTCCCACCTTGCTTACATACCATATAAAGTGCTTCCTGTTGAGCAAACACCAGGTCACACATCCCTGGCACTTACAACACCAAGAATGAAAGAGCTATGAACCAAGATCTCCACAAGAGCAAGGAAATTCCTTCTGCCTTTGTGTGTGCTGGGAAGCAGCCAACTTGCACTCATTTTCCAGGGAAATCAGCTCAGAAATGAGGGAACCTTGTTTTCAGCTCTTGCAAAGACACAGCAGGCTCTTGCAGGCTTCAGCATCAGCACCAGCATATTTACAGCTTTGGAGAAGCTACACATGCTGAAGTTCAGAGGTACGGCATTCTGCAACCACAGTAGCCCAGTACATCCCCAGTACCTGGCAAGTCCTACAACATCAATCCCTTGCTTATTTTCCAGCAGGAAAGAACATCATCAAACAAATAAAACAATATATATATATATTAAAAAAAAAAAAAAAAAATTTCTCATCTCTCTATCTAGCCTTACCTGGGTTTTTCCAAAAAGGGAACTGGTGAAGCAGAAATTTAAGTACATGTAAAGAAGTGCCTTGGACAGCAAAAGGCAGTTCTTCTGCACTCAAAGTCATATCATATCAGCCCAAGCATTAAAGACATGTAGCATTTCCTTCTGTCAGCTTATGAGCCTTACAAGGGTAAACCTGGAGAATAAATTAGCATTTCCTTCTGTCAGCTTATGAGCCTTACAAGGGTAAACCCTGGAGAATAAATTAGCTTTAGGACCGAATACTTTATGAATACTTACTTGGGGGTTAGATTATTGCCCAAAAGTGGGCAGGTAAGTTTTAGAGATACTCTCATATGTTCAGGTTCTAAGACAAAACACATAGGTTTGATAAATGCCTGCGAATACCTATGGGCCAACTAACTTTGGATAGGTTTCTTTGGTAAGAAAAATACCAAAGCATAGAACATTAATTTGGCATGCTTCTTTGCTTTCTACATTCTGTTTGCATCACTTCACCATCAGGTGTAATTAATACAGTAAAAGTCAAACTTCTTTCTAGTCCCACACGCATCTTACCATGAAGCCCTGAAAAATTCTTCCATTTGAAGAAAGGGGAAGCCAGACATTTTTCCTCTAGATATGCTATCTGCCATAGGGACTGTTACTGTGCAATTCTGACTTCTAAATCTCTTATGTTCCCTGGCAAGTTATTGTCATATGACAGCCAAAGAAAATGAAAAAAAATTCCAATATCTTAAAGCCATTAAAAAGCATTGTTTTATACACACAAACTTAATATCCCTATAACGTTAATGCTCAATGTCCTTTAGTTAACTATGTACCTTGTACCTGACTACTTCAGGGGACAGCCTCTCACACCCACCAAGAGAAGAAAAGGTGCAGTGCTCACCTACTGTGTGCCATAGGTTAAATGCCTAGAGAAGGCAATTCAGCAGAAAAACACAAGTGTAAGGCAGCCTTCTACAGGGCAGATATTTACTGACATACTAATGAAGTGCAGTAAGAAGACAAGCATACTTATTTTGAGCCTGATGTTTAAATAGCACATAAAGTAACAGCTTAGAAGATTTCTCAGTTCAGCTTTCCTCAGTTCATCTCACCTGGCCTGTCTGTGAAAGGAGACATGAAACTGAGGTTAACCCCCTTCTGTACAGTACAAGGAAGAGCCATATGGTACCCTGTAACATTCTGTGCATGGTTTCAGACACATAAACTTGGCAGTGTTTCTGAAGTTCCTCAACACTGTTGTGCTACAGTTCCGCCCTGGCTAGGAAATGAATGGAATAGCCAAACTGGTCCTGCTCCTCTAGAGGTGGCAAACATTATTTTCTGTGGGACAGTTCCCCAAAACCCCATTTCTCAATCTTGGCAGCAGCAGGTCTGACTGGATCTCCAGTTCCTGCACTGACCACTTCATCATCAGTCTTCCCTGGGAAGATAAGGGAGAGATGCAGCAATCAATAAGGGCTTTATTTAATTGAACTTTGATAAAGGAAATAACTGTAACAGCATCTCCTATAGTACTCACTAGCTCAAAACTATAAATTTCAGCTTCTCCTGCATAGAATTACTGTGCTACGAAACAGAACAACGTAATTATTCTTAAATTCATGAAAGTACAAGAGAGGCATTAACAGGTAAAGTTTTACAAAAGCTAATGCCATTAAATAATTTCAATTAGCTCATTTCATCTGACAGCCAGCGCCATTTTCAGAGCAAGCTCAGTCATGGTCATCACTCCTTCAGGCTGAGGACAAGAGGCTGAACACCCTAATGAAGGGCTGTCTCTCTCTGAGGTGCCACCACAGAGCTCATGGCCAGGCCATCATCAGAACCAACCAATTATGTCATTTCCTGGACATCCCTCCTCCCGTCTTAGGGCAACCAGTTGAAACTGGGCTGATGGACACATGCATTATGCATAAACACACCTTCAGTTTATATAACGAGCAAGCCAGTGCATCTAAGTTAAAACACTAAAGAACCTAAAAAACAAAACCAGTCCAAAAATTTTTCTACACATTTTCGACAGTTACCATGTTATTAACTACCAGCATATGAGAGAAACCAAGATCACAGGGGAGCATTACATAAGGAGTTCCCAAACATTTGGTTCCAGTTTGGGTTTTGGTTTAAGAACACTTTTCTAATTCTATATCATGCAAATTACAAGGATTGTTTTAGTAGGATTTTAATTGAACATTTTCAGATTGTTTCAATGAAAGTATAATTTTTTGTTTTAAAATCCAGAATATAAATTGCTTATACCTCTAACCTGTTATAACTTCATGCAAAGAATAAAACACAAATCCGTTTTCAGCAGCCAGTCCTGAAAAGCCTATCTATACTAATTGTCCTACCGTAATCCATAAACCACTCAGAGATGTGCATGCTAAGTGAACATTTCTTTCCAATATGAACACTGTGGCTTAATTCATGCTATGACACCGAGAAGTCTTGGAAACAAACCACTAGAAAAATTACCATTTCTCCAAGACCGTTTCAGAATTACCAGCCCTGGGAAAAGAGATTATCCGTGGAGAGGGGGATTTGGAGTGGAAAGTAATGGGAGGTATTTGGCTAGGTCATTTCCTTAAAGCTTTTCCAAATCAATTTAACTGGGTTTAATATATTGTGATAGGTGTTCAATGGCCTAGAAGACAACAATTTGTAATTTGGCTCTGAATTACATAATCTGTCAGACACACCTTTATAGTTGGCATTCTCATTGACAGCCTCAGCTAGTTAACAAAAATTGAATAATTCTTCTCAGGAAAATTAAATACACATATGAAACAGAGCAAAAGAAAACTCCATAGAGAAGCAGAAAAGGACAGGTAACATTCAAAACGTGCTTTTGATCCAAGCAAGGAGGCTGGCTCAGCTCATTCAGAATAGGATACTCTCCACACTTTTTTTCCGAGAGCCTTTTTAATACTTTTTCAGTGCAGTAAATAGGCCTGTGAGACTATTCCTTTGACAAAATGTTAATTATTAAAGTCCTTTCAACCCTGAACCCCAAGTTTGTTTCTTCCCCTCTGCAGACGAAGTCTTACATTGACAGGCAGCCCATCTACTACAGCATAACTGTACCACCTCACATGCATGTGTGCTAATGCAAGCTGGGTGAAAGCCCCCTCAACTTCCCAGATACATACACCTCCTTTGAACAACTTCACCTCCTACCTTCAGCAAGCAAAAACCCAAAACCCTTCCTCCTACAACTACCCAGCCCGTGCAAGCAAGTTGTGACAGACCAGCTAGAGCACTGGAGACAAGTTACACTTTCACTGGTTCTGCTATTTGCATTATAGGGACTTCACACACATTAGCACGCACAGGCTAAAAACTCTAAATAATTTGAGACCTTCACCACGACCAGTTTGGGTCATTCCTGAAATGAGAGAAGCTGAAGTCCTCAGGCCACTTTCCACTTTAAGTTGCTGTCATCTTAAAGCAGCTTGGAGTTTCCATCCACGTCTTGCTGCAATCTTAGGTTTAGCTGTATTGAGTGAGGAAACAATGGAGAGAGCACATTTCAACAGCTCACATACCGGCAGGACTCTGCCATGTTATCAAAGCTTGTGAAATCTGCCAGGATAACAGTTCTGCAGTCTTGTGCTTGCACCAAGGCGCAGCTTGCAATCGTCTCAAAAATAGATACCAACAAACTTAGAAGATCCAAAAGTAAAAGAGTGATTTAGGGTTAGGACTCCATTTCAAGCAGTTTCTTTCATCCCTGTCTGCTTACACTATTTCAATAACAGGTGAACTGGACCAGAACAAATTTTTCTAAGTGAAACACAATTAGCTGCCACAGCTGCTAATCATGATGATTTCCAACTGTATCTGCTAAAATATTACACGTTCATAAATATTCCCTAGAGACATGGAAAGCAGGTTCCTCTTTTCACAGGTGTCTTGTTTATTTGTTTTGGATTTCTGTGGGTTTGTTTCTTTGGGGTGTTTGGTTTGGCTCTTGTTCCGCTGGTCTTTTGGGGTTTTGGTTTGGTTTTTTCTTTGTTTAGTATAGACAAAGCTCATTACTAAAACAAGGCATTACTAGTTAAGAGCTCAGGTATGAGGCTCAAACACTTCCAACCAAATAGGTTCTATTTCCAGCAACCAAGTCCCCTGATAGCACCCTCAAAACAATTCAGGCAGCATTCGAAGTTTTGGCTTTCTCAACACTTTCTCAGCAGTGGAAACACATTAGCCATTGAGAAACCATTAAAAAAAGTACTAAAACAGGTAGCTATAGTTACTGTAAGTGGCTGGCCATCTGAGTACTAAGCAATTACATCAGAGAGCTCTAGATGCTTTAAAAAAAAAAAAAAATCAAAAATAAACCAGTGGAAAGCAGACCTCTGTTTTAGACACACAAACCAGTAATAATCCCATTAAATGCACATTAAACAGAGATCACTAATTTCTGAGGGCAACAGTCATGACAGAAACAAAAAACATGCACAAAGGCTTGAAAAGCAGTAGCTAGCCTGGTCATAGAGCAGCAAAACAAAAGGAAGGCAGGTACAACACCTTGCAACAACACTGCACACCAGAGGAGGACACTGTACCAACTGCAAACAGCATTTTTTGAGGAACACGAAAACACAGCAAATCCACTCAGCCAGAGTCCATCCCACACAGGTGACAAGGCGACATGGTTTGTCCAGACAAGTGTGCCTTCTTCAGTAGCATTTGGAGTAACCTTGTGCTATTATCAATAAGGAGGTTGTGGAGCAAACAAAAATCCATTTACCTTGCCCTTTCTCATAGTGGGCACAGTGTACATAAGTATTTTGAGGCTAATTAAAAAGGCAAAAGTCTCATTCTACATTGTGCTCCTATAACTTAAGAACATAACTATGATTTTGGAAAAAAAAATTGAGAATGTGTTACCATTGCAAGAGTTTTAATACAATTTGTGAAATTATGTACGGGTGGTGGGTGACTAGCATACCCTTCTCTTATGACAAATTACTTTTCTACATCAGAAACCAAAGAACACTCATAATAAAGAGATCCAGTAAGAGTTTTATAGGCTGGAACGTAGTCTGTTTGTGGTCCTTGGAAACATTTGCAAGCGAGACCTGTTCTGTAATCTCGTGGTAGGTTCAATTTGTTATGTACACATTATTTAACTACAAAAGCAAGTTTGGCAGACCAACACTACACAGTAGTAAATCTGATCAGTAGTAACTGCTCTCCTTGCCTAATATGGAATGGGATGACAGACTTAAATTAAGAGTACTAAATTAAATGAGTTTGGCACTACGACTCTTTGGATTACCAAAGGCTTGCCAAAACCTCCATCCTCCAGACCACTTAAAATTTCAGAAATAATATCTGTAAGACCACTGGAAAACCACCACCCTTCTGCTTTTGGCAGCTGATGGGAAAGCCTATTCACAAGTTTGCAGGAAATCACATTGCAATTGAAGGGATGAATTCTGAGAGAGGGAGCTCTCCCACACACATTTATTATTCTTAACTCAGCTAATTTGAAGCTCCTGGTTTGGAATTCTGCATCTTCCAGACAGAAAGTCTTGCCTAAGGAAGATTAAATATCTGATTCCACCAAAGAAACAAGATCGCTAGAAAAGCACCCTGTACAAATCACTCCTCTTACCCAAGTGCCAGATTTGTATGTAACTAAACAGAGGCAGCTCTCCTACGATATTTAAACCCACAATCCCTCCCAGAAGTCACAGCAAGACATTAGAGGACTCCTTGTCCCTGCTGGCTGAACCATGAGCATGCAAAGCCACCTCAACTTCACACTGTGGTGCTGTTCCCTCACTGATCTGTGTGACAAGTGCCATTGGAACCATGGGCCCTTGCTGTGTACCAGGAAGTGGGTATTAGCTGCCTCAGCCCCTTAGGTCATTTCTTTCACACCCATCTCAACACTAACAAGTCACAAACAAGCCCTTGCAGTTCTGTAGAGGCCCTACCTTGTTTCCTTTGGGGTCCTGGGAAATTACAAGATTGGACAGATGTACCCCTACCCCCCCATTTACAATGATGGCACAGAAGAATCAAACACCTCTGACACTTGCCTGTTTAGGTGGTGGCTTATTTCTAGGCAAGAACAACAAGTACTCATGGACTTTGTATAAAACAGAATTTAAAAGATAAACAGAAAGAAAGCCTGGATAGCCCAAAAGAGATTTCAATAAGCTTTCCCACACTCTTTTCAGGCCAGCTAGAGGCTTAAAATACTCTTTCTGATCTGACTAAAAGTAACTCACACAAGTGTCAGGCTCACGTAAGTGGGGTGACTTGAGCTTCCTTTTATGCCCCAAATCTTCCTAGAATTGCATTTAAATTCAATCTCTTCCCTGCTTCCCTCCTTTCCCCATGAGCCAGGACTTCTTTGACTCTCAATGTAATTAGGAGATAATTTTAACTCTGTCACTAGACTGATTGCACTGGTGCTTAAACTGTGCTATTAAGCAAATCATTAGCTAATATATGGTACTTTTTCTGTCTGACAGAGAAACGCTCAGTTTGGGGAAGGGGGAGAAAATGATACATGACTCCAGAGAAACAACCACCACTGATTGTTAAATTGCATAGGCATACAACTACAGCTGTTAAAGCACTCCTTGGAGAACCATATACCCTTTACCATTAACAACAGAAGCAAGGCAAGAAACCGTAACTTTAATCCAACCTGACTGGCATCCTGCATCCAAGGTCACTTGTGAAGGACAGAACAACAGCTAGATATTGGAATCACCACTGTGCAACTTCAGTAGCACCACTGTATATATAAGTTGCAACAGCAAAGTATAAGAGCATATATTTTCTGTACTCAAGTCTGTACAAAGATCCTTCCTACTTTATTTTTATAAGCCTGAGGTCTGAGACTTATTGTGACATGTTCTAGGAGCAAAGGGTACTACAGCCCATAAACTCTGGCTTTGAAATGCTGCTTTAAATATTTATCTCAGGAGAAAATACAACATATTTATTCATACGCTGCTACCTGAAAAAGGCTCCTGTGCCTCACATTACTTGAATTAGTCTGCTTCAAATACAACACAAAGTTAGACAGTACAGCGTGAAGCAAGCAGCTTACTTCAACCACATGACAGCTGATTAAGTTATATGAAGGAAGTGTTTTTCCACCCATTCCATCTGGTGATTCCTTCAAGAGTCTCAAAGTAGTAAAGAAAACCAGCAAGAAATCATTTAACAAGTCTTTGTGCCCAAATGGATTGTCAGAGCACCAAGGAATCATAAAGAGCCTAGTTCAAAATAGCAGTTTTCCCCCTTCTAGGAAAAACTCCTGTTCAAAACACAGATTTGCACAGGGAAACCATTTTGGAAGTCTGCAACACGAAGGCCTTCTGCAGCAGCAGCCACAACTACTGCCTTTGCCAACTACCTGCTTTGGAGCTGCTTCAGCAACTCACTCCCTCTACCCTTTCTCTCCAAACCTTGTGCATCAGTGTTTTACAGGCCAGCCCATGATTAAAGCACCTGAAATAGCGTTATTTGTACTGCATCTTTTTTCAGTCAGATCCTGTTTGCTCATCTAAGCTTCCTCAAAATTCATGCCTATTCTGTCCTACATAATGTTTCACCTAGTTATTTAGTTCGACTCTCACAAGCTAAGTCACAACCCGAGTCTAAAGCTATGCAGCAGGAGCAGAACGCAGACCTCCCTTTCAAAGAAAGATGGGCCTATGGAAGATCTTGGCTGACAGTGGAAACTGAAGCTACACAAACACATACACCTGAACATGCACATCTGCAGAGCATCCGTACAGCAGGGCTGACCATCATTCTGTCTTTATCAACTGGCAGAGTGACATGAAGTTTGTTTTTAACAGTGGGCCATGTGAAGAGCTAGAAACATCAATTCATTCACACAGCCAAGTGTCACCAGTTAGCTGCCTCCTCTCTTGGTAAGTGGCTTTGTCCAGTTCTTGGGAACAATAAAAAAAAAGCAAAGAGCTTGCCTGTAGCAAAGGTTGAGATAATGGAAGCTTTAAAGTAGTGTCAGTGTTTGCTCTTCACAGAAGGTACATTTCACAACAGCCATTTGGGTGACTGGTACTTTTTCTTTTCCTCTCCAATGTGCTGCAGCACCCACGAACAAGAGGAGTCTGATACAGAGACCAAAGATGTTCCATGTTGTTTAAAAGGAATCTCACATAACAGAAATCACTAAAGTATCAAAAGATACTATTCTACAACACTGAAATTAAAAACAAAACACCAACACACCAAAAAAAAACCCCACCACACTCCATGTTCTCCTATGAGCAATCCTGAGAATCCTTCCCACCATACACATACCCTTTTTGCCACAACAGCAAAATATACGACCCACACCTGGAGAACGAACCAATATAACATAGCTGGGGAACCAAATTAAATTCCAGGTCTTCTTTCCTGACCTTAAAACCCAACACAGACTACCAGCACTGTACTAAACATTGCAACAGCTATTTTGCCTTAACATGTCAGCCAAGTGCAGCTCCTACTGCTCCACAGAGTGGGGGGTTGGAGCGCCTCTGTAGATGTCACTGTGGCCATCTTAAAAGTGACCACTACAGCCATGGAACAGATTGCATGAATAGGAGAAAGCATGCAAAGTCAGCTGGTTGTTTTTAGAACTGTTGCCAACAGCACATATTATTTGCGTAGTTAAAATAACATGTTTGTAAGAGTGGTAGTGTTTCAAGTTTCTGCCACCGTCATTTCTGCAGCCATCATCTGGTAGGAATTTAAATGGCTACCAAGGAAAACAAAATGAATAACAAATTCATAAGCTAGCAAGGACAGTGGTATTAGAGCAGATCACAAATTGTCCATACCATTAACACATGACCAAGTATGTAGAACCCTCTACAAGCTGAAGGACCAGAGATATTTCCTTTTCAGCTATGGAAAAAAAAAAACTTTGGAGCTTTAGGTAACCTCAAAGCATTAAAAACATTAATACTCCAAAACTGAACAACCTAAAGATGAGTGAGATAACCATTTATTATACTATACTTTATGACTTTACTATACTACACAACTGCTTTGCCTCGGTCTTCACTGGCATATGCTCTGAACACACCACTCAAGTCTTGGAAGGCAGACACAGGGACTGTGGGAATGAAGACCCTGGGCCCACTGCATGAGAGGATCTAGTTCGAGACCATCTAAAGAACCTGAAGGTTCACAAGTCCATGGGACATGATGAAATCCATCTGCAGGTCCTGAAGGAGCTGGTGAATGAAGTTGCTAAGCCACTGTCCATCATACTTGAAAAATCACGGCACTCAGGTGAACTTCCCAATGGCTGAAAAAGGGAAATATAACCCCCATTTTCAAGAAGGGGAAAATGGCTGACCCAGGGAACTACAGACCAGTCAGTCTCACCTCTGTGCCTGGCAAAATCTTGGAGCAGATTCTCCTGGAAGGCATGCTGAGGCACAAGAAAAACAAGAAGGTGCTTGGTGACAGTCAGCATGGCTTCACTAAGGGGAAATTCTGCCTGATCAATCTGGTGGCCTTCTATGATGGGGCTATGGAACTGATGGACAGGGGTAGAGCAGTTGATGCCATCTACTTGGTCTCTTGCAAAGTGTTTGATGCTGTCTCACATGACATCCTTGTCTCTGAGTTGGAGAGACACCAATTTGATAGGTTGACCACTCAGTGGATACAGAACTGGCTGGATGGCCAGACGCAAAGAGTTGTGCTCAATGGTTCCATGTCCAGCTGGAGATCAGGAACAAGTGGTGTCCCTCTGGAATAATCAAAAGAAGCATGACCAGCAGATAGAGGGAGGTGATCCTGCCCATCTACTCTGCTCTTCTGAGGCCTCACTTTGAGTATTGTGTGCAGTTCTGGTGTCCTCAACATAAAAAGGACATGGAACTGCTGGAATGAGGACTGGAGCACCTCCTATATGAAGACAGGATGGTAGAGTTGGGGCTGTTCAGCCTGGAGAAGAGAAGGCTGTGTGGAGACCTCATAGCAGCCTTCCAGTATCTGAAAGGGGGCCTGTAGGGATGCTGGGGAGGGACACTTCATAAGGGACTGTAGTGAGAGGACAAGGGGTAACGGGTTCAAACTTAAACTGGGAAGTTTACATTGGATAGAAGGAAGAAATTCCTTACTGTAAGGGTGGTGAGGCAATGGAATGGGTTGCCCAGGGAAGTTGTGAATGCTCCATTGCTGGCAGTGTTCAAGGCCGGGCTGGAGATAGCCTTGGGTGACATGGTTTAGTGGGAGGTGTCCCTGCCCATAGCAGGGCCATTGGAACTAGATGATCTTAAGGTCCTTTCCAACCCTAAATGTTCTATCATGCTACTATAGATCTATTTTTCTGAACCAGTGCACCTGGTACTCTTGTTTTTCCTTCCCTCTTGTAAGGGAGGCACCATTCAATTTATTGTATGTAGTGAGCAACTGATGCAGGGAGATTTTGTTCAGCCAGTTGATACGTATTTCAGAATTTTACATTGTAATTTTTAAATTTTTTTTTTTGAACCAAGCAGCAAGGGCTTCGTTAGAATCCAGAGACATCCACACCTGGCACACAAGGTGTCTGAAGCTGTAGTCATACTGCATTTCTGGATAAAGGCACACTAAAAACCAACATAAAGTGGAGAGTAACTAGACTTTCAGATCACTAAACCATTTCTGTGCAAAACAAAACAGCAACAAGCATCTTCAAAGACCCATATGTGTCTGTCGGGTTCTTCACAGTAGAAGAGAGTAGTTACTACAAGCACCAGCTCTGTTGTCAACCTGCACATTACTACGAGCTCCCTGTAGCCAAAGCTAGCTCAAAGCAAAGATCTTTATAGAGCACTGCATCACAAAACCCTGACTGAATCCTAAAACCCAAGAACTTAATCATCTTTTAAAGGCAGACAGCCATCACATCTTGAACTCTGCTAATAAAGCGCAGTCACCTGGATTTATTATTAATATGTTTTCAGAGTAAACCTAAAATACAATACGTGATACATGGTTGGGCTATGTCACATATTAGGCAACCTCATACGTTACATTTGCAGCTGTTTCATCAGCTGTCACCAGTCATCTAGCACTTACCATGCACAAGAGTGGCTGCCCTTGCCCTGTTTACCAGTTTCCCCCACCACAGTTCTGACCTCAGCCTTTCAAAACATGTATCATGACACCATATACTGTGCATACCCTATTAACATAAGCACTTCATGCACTCCTTACAGACAGGAAGAAATAACAAAGCTAAAGTTTTCTCTGTATAATGGCATGACTGGTCAACAGTTACAGGGTTTGCATCAAAGTGAAAATGTATGTAGTTTTGTCAAAGACCACCAGTTTTAGTTTAAAATGTGAGCGGAATATGTCTCTGCCAGTCACCAGTTCACAGAACAATATTAACAACAGCTCAAATCACATTTTATAGGGAAGACAAACTGCATTCCTGGAACAGAAAGACAATAAAGGAGGAAAGGGGGTGTTTATACATGCAAAAATACTATGTTGCTGTGAAGGAAAAGGCTCAAATACTTCATTTTGGGTTTGAGGGAATCAGCTCTTGTGTTTGTTTCAAAGCTGTTGGGAGAACAGAACAGAATTTTTCATACTGCTACCTCAGAAATAGTGGCTCAGCTGCAGTTCTCCAGGAGCAAATGCACGGTGGTGTAGCAAGCACAAGGAAGCAGATCCACTAAACCATACTCGATAGGTATGAATTATGAGGCAAAGATCAAAACCAAAATTTTATCAGTTACTGAATGTCAGGTACAAACTTGAAACCTGCTTCTACATGGCACAGCAAAGTTATGTGACCCCTCATATACCTCATTTCAGGTGTTTTTGACAGGTCACCAAGAGATGTGTCCTCTGACAGCCTTACCAGTAGCTTCATTAAATGTTAAGCTTCTCCTCTTCCCAGTTAACAGCCATACAGTAATTGAACATTTTGTAAGCGCAAGTCACATTTGCCTGAGGAAGGGAAACTTCCACTGTCTATTTTCAGTTAATACATACTTCCACTGTCCGTTTTCAGTTAATTGGACTGGATTGTGCTGTTACTAGCCCAGGACATCCCATAGCAAATTGCCAAACCCCAGCACTGGGCACAGTGTGGTGGTGGAACAAGCTTTCATAACATTCACCTGCTTCAGATATCCTTGTCTCCTGTCATTCACCTGCTCATTGCTCTTTATTGCAACCCAGGGAAGCTCCCACAACTGCTTCCTTACTGCTGCAAGGCCAAGAAGGATATTTTGCTGAATTGTGCACTCTTCATTAGCTTCTTGGCTCATGGATGTAATGAAGTTATGACTGGCTCACATAAAGAAATCCAGGGATATTTAATGCAGCTAAAATATTTTGGCACAGAAACAAGAAAAAAAACCTGAAGTGTTCCAATGTTTGGCTAAATTTGCTATTTGGTAAGAAAGTACTTTCTCAGCAAGTTTATCCATGAGATCACTGCTTTGTGATATACATCAGCAATTCAATTAATCACAGAACTATTTTCAAGGGCTTGCCAAAACTGGAGAAATAATAGAATAGACGCTGCATAGGAGTTCAACAGGGGGACACACGTGAACGCACACACACTCCATCCTCCTGAATAAGGAGCCTCTCAAGTGTGATCTCTGAACTGAAAGCAATTTTTTTCCTATTTAAACTAACTAATGAGTGTAAACTAGCCATGTCATTCCTCAAGCAGTCACTGCCTTACCCTCTACAGTCCTGTGTTTGCGCAGCTCTTAAACTACTTTCAAATGAACGATTTCATGTAGTAAACACCCCGAAGAGGCAATTCAGGTAAAAAGCAAGTGATGTTTCCATGTACCTGCACATAGAAAGCATTCTTCCTTCAGTCAATAAACTTTATTCTTCCTTGAGAACAACTTGTCAGACACCCAGCACAAATAGATTGTCCAACTCAAAGCAGGAAGTACAAAGGCCAAAACGCACTATCCAGCTTCAAATCATCATTTTTATTTCTGTCTTGCTTCCTGAAAAATAAACTTCCATTTTATACTCAGGATAAATTCTTAGTGCTATCAGCTCTTGTTTTAATCCCGCAATCTCCTCATTCACCCTTAGCAATCTTACTATCCACCATACACACTGGGTATACTGCTAGGACACCACTACTTACTTAAACCCTCCAATACCGATGTATTCTTTTCTACATGCTTTAGGTTTAAACTCTATACATGGCACTTCTTGGGGTACAGCCCCTCAGGCTGTTGCATAGAGCAATTGCTGTGCTAAGCAGGATAAACTGAAAGACAAAGTTCTTAAAACAGTTCTATTGCCAAAAAGCATAGTATGTAACTTCCAGTATTACACAGCCTTATAGTATTAAAGAATACGAGTCATCAAGATAAGATTAAAAGGAACAAGTTTTCTAATATTGCCAGGAGAAAGAAAAAAAAAAAAAGAAAAGAAAGAAAATTGGTTTGTGGAAGAGACAAGTTATAGTTCCCAAAGTTCTTCTTGGTCTGCTTTCCCCTCAAATGGATGCTGTCATTTTGATGCATCAGTGGATGCTAGATCAATGCAATCCTACACTTCATGTCTTCGAGAAGTTATCTTCCAAATCTGTCTTGGAATTGTTCAAATATTACACAGGCTGAAGAAAGAATAAATCAAACTTAACTATTGAAAACAGAGGTCATTTATCTTGCAAGATGAGAACAGAGACAATAGGCTATGAATAATGCAAAAGAGGTAAGGTACAAAATATTCAGTTCAGCCTATTACCTGCAGCCTGAAGTGGGTATAAAATATTTGATTAAATTGGAGAGTGAAAGCTGTTCGAACTTATTACTGAATAAATATTTTAGAGCAATTTTTCTGTTAAACATTTGGATTTCACCTGCTAGCCTGGCGTTTCACCCAAGGACACTTGGGTGAGGGAGAGCAGTCGGCTATAAGCCTGTGCTTGCATTAGAGAAAGGCTAAAGCTAACAAGATGTTTTGAGCAAAGACTTGTACAAGAACATGTGCCCTTTCAAAGGCAGCAGTCTGCAAAGGTGCACAAGGGTGCACAAGGATGAGTATTCCTAACACATACTGTCAGGCTGCAGGTCATGCTTCCAGCAGCTGCTGTGAGGCTACAGATACCAGGAAAAGCAAAAGCACCCAATCCCAAACCAAAAGCTGTTTCTATTGTAGCTACAACTTCAGCAGGTGTTTGCTGCCCCTCTGTTCAGCACGCTGCATGATAGCACTGCTGAAAGTAAGGCTGACATGAGGATGCATTTCAGTGCTGTGTGCTTATAGCCTCTCTTCCCATCACCAGGGCTAAAAGGGGCATACCCTGAGAACTGATGGGAATTTTATACTCTCTTCCCCTGGTAAAATTGCTCTTTGCAGAGGACATAACCCTCCCCAGCAGTTACCACCCTTTTGCCTAGCCTTCAGCTGCAGCGTCATTTCACCTTCCTATGCTCACTAATACAGCCTTACAAAAGCCTAGTTAAGATTTGTATACCACTTTTAGCAAGTTAATTTCTTACATTTAGCTTCATACGTCTCTTGAGGAGAAAGCCCAAAGTTAATAATTCTGCTTAGGAAGGTTTAATGTCAGGAACTGCTTTGGGAATAAAATTAGAGCCCAGAGAGCAGGTATCAGATCATTTAACCTGCATTTGCCCACCTCATCTAACCTCAAAACTGCACTATCCAGCTGTTATAGGGAGCATAATGGTTACCACAACAGAATTGCCACCTGATAATGCCAATGTAAATCACTTAAACTAGTTATGATTCACATTATTTCTATGCAATTTGTTTCAAAGAATGATTGGGCACATAGTTAGCTGAGCAACTTGAAACTGTACAAATATTCTTAACTGCATTTGAACTATAAGGGAGGTATTTCTCGGTGCCCACAGAAGAAAAGAGCAGAACTTGTGCAAAGACAGAACCTAGCCTGGATTAGCAGGTGATCCGTGACAGTGCCTTTGTGCACTGCCCAGGATTTAATTATAGTACTATCAAGACTTCAGGTATTTTTCCTGAAAGAACTATGATCATGAAGAACTTCACAGTAACTCTCAGCCAGCGTTTGGCAAGGGGAAAGAAATACATTCACTAAAGTCAATATTCGTTCTAGCAAAAAGTAAGTTTCAACTTCTTTCCCATCTTTTTGCTCCAGCCCCAATACTGAAAAGCAGCAAAGATATATCTGCAAAATGAGGAACACTCCAATCTACATTAACTCAGTTACCTTCAAATGCATGACCATGGTAAAAAGAAAAACAAGTTTAAGCATGAAAAGCACAAAAGGGCAAAGGGGTACAGTTTTAGCACGGAAGTTTGGGAGCAACAAGTGATGCTTAGCCCAATGTTTCAGCTGCAGTTCTTAAAGATTAAACACTCAAGAGTAGAAAGGTCAGCTATATACACTTTTAATTAAGGGAAAAGTACACGCTGCTGGATTCAAGCCTGGCAAAACCTGCTTAACTATTATTTGTTGTTAGTTTAGCAATACTGCAACGAAAACTAGTTTTGGGATATATGACTTCAAAGCCAAAGAAATTCAAGAATCTCTAGCTTCAGTAAGTCAAGTCATCAAAAGCAGGAAAACTCATTTAAAATAGTCAACCCTAAATACATTCACTATTTCTAATTTATTTTCCTGAAATGCCACCAATATCCAGTTACATGAGGTCTACCTATACTCAGGAGCATCTATCTGACTATATAATCACTGCTCCCAGTTTAATACTATGCTTGTTATCTCAGAAAATACACAGCATGTAAATAACTATGTAATTAATATACTTTGGGGTTTAAACAAAAAAGGATTTACTACATAAAACACTGTTATTCATATTCTTATTCAAACAGAAGTTGAAACATAAATATCTAAGTCAAATGCAGCTAAGTCAAGGGTAATCCATAGATCAGTACTCTAAGCATTATTCATAGCATTCAGGTTAAGAAACATGAAGCTACTGCTAACTGCAATAGACATAAACATTTAGCATATGCAGAATAGAAAACCCATAACCAGGTACTTTTGAAACTTCCAGAAGAATATGAGAGGTCTGATGTTTTCCATGGAAATTGAGAAGTAGCAAAAATGAACATAAATAAATCATTTGCCTTTTAGATGCCTAAATACCAAAACTCTAACCCAATATGCCCCCTGATTTTTTTTTCATAAAGTTTAAGCTATTTCTTGGTAAGTTTAATTTTCATAAACCAGGAAGGGGAAAAAAAAGGAGAAAAAAAAAATAGCTAAAGAATAGGGAACTCTTTCTTGCAAGAGAAATACACCTGGGAAAAAAACAAACAAACAAACAAAACAAAACATATGGAGTATCTATGTTTCCTGCTGCAAGTACAGAAAGCATTTCATTAAATACATGCAATTCTGATTTCTACAGACTGGGAAGTGATGAGCAACAATCCCTTCTCTCAGCCTGTATTTTAAAAAACAGCACCCCTTGAAAACATTGGTATTTCAAGGTTTATGAGAATACAGTAATTAAAATACACTTTGGCATACTTAAGACTACGCTGATTTCTCCTCATGGAGTAAGTCTGATAAAGTTAACATGCACAAAAATAGATATTCAGGCATCCTTATCACAAAATATTCAAAGCCTAAGACCTGACTTATGATTTTGACAGTCAGTACCTTGCATTTGGCTTTGCCTGCCTTGTAATAAAAAAAAAAAAAAAAAAAAAAAGAGCTGTAACCGCCCAAGACTAGAGAAAAGGAAATATGCTTCTTCACTCTGTAGAAGTCTCTTTCAAGTGAGAAAAAATAGTCATTGCCCATTTAATTCCACAGAAATCAGCTCATCCCATTTGTTGTCCTTGCAGATTTTTATAAATAAGCTAACATCTTTCAGTAGACACATTATCCCATCTATCCCACACTTCAGATAGTAACTTTAAATTCAATCTGTCTGCAAAATCTGTGCAGAATCTGCCAGTGATTATGCCAAAAGAATGACTTGGGTGTTTTTATTATGCTAACTTCATCAGCATTAAGCCTGATCTCAAATCACTCCATTCATGCTTTGCTCAGAGCAAGCTGCGTGTCACTCCCTATGCCCAGTACTTTCCTCCTTTGTTTGCTTTCAACAGCGCTTGAGACCTATAAATAAATAAAGAGCAGGGAATCCCAGTAATGCTTAGGGCACTGCGACTGCCTTTTCTGCCAGTGAGGCAGATAACTGGAACGAGAGTTTTTGACTCCTCTGCTGCCAGCACACAAAGGAACGCAAGCAGGAGAAGCCCAAAAGGAAGACACTTTAAGTCACAGCTCTGAGCAGGGTCTTTCTCTGGGGAATGACTCACTGATCAAGTTTCATTCATACTGAATGAACGTCACTGGTTTTATTTCCAGAAGGACAAGCAGTGCACGTACAAAGCAGAGGCTTCCCCCGCCCTAAACCGTGCCCTGGGAAAATCCTGTCCATAAGGCTTAGAGACCTGCTTATGCTAGCAGCATCGAGGGAAGCCCAAAGAGCCTGCGCTGATGTGCTCCCAGCTCAAGCAGCCCTGTTCACCCAGGCAACACTGACCCACAGTTAAGGCTACTCAATCAAGCTGTTTTCTTCCCAGCTTGGCACTGAGCTGACAAATCTATCAAAATAGCTTCGGGTGCTGTCAAGAGACACCACTTCAAAAGCATTACTGTAGTTACAGTGGTCAGTGGGTATCATGATCTTAGTGTATAAATTGAGAAACACAAGGTTTTGGACAAGCAAGACTTCAGGTTTTGCAGTTTTAAATATTAATTACTTAACAGTGATTCTCGAGGCTGAATCTTGTTTTTTTCCTATCTCAGCATAGAATGGGAGATACAGAAATTTCTAAATGGGCTAACTTAATAAATAGCAGCATCCCTGGTCACAAAAATTCAGGACCTGCCCTTATTACACTGGAGAAATAAGGACATGTTTCTGCCCAGCCTGATGAGAACCCCATTTACACAGCAAAGGCAGCTCTAACAGAAGAAACCCTGTACCACGATAATTCAGATATTCGCTTGGAGAAAAATTTATGTCATCCCATCTATGAACAAGACAAAATTTCTCGGGGTTTTGTTTTGTTTTTTTTTCAAGGTGTCTTGCCTCCTGGGAAATTAATCTAACTGCTCCACTACATGAAAATCAGAAGTACAAGGGCCCCCCAGACTCTCCACAAGACTCAAAGCATTGCACATGCACTGTTGCAGTGAGGCATTTCTTGTGCGTATTTCCCTGCAGTTGCACCAGCAACACTGGTGTTGCATGGCAAGGTTTTATACACCTTCCAGACAACGTCCAAAACCTTATAGACTGTGCAACACCACCAAGCTCTACCTTTGGGAAATACTCCTCATTTGCTAACTTCATTATTACATCCATATGTTGGCACCATTTGGTCTTTACACTGTTGATCTGCCCAACATTGCAGCTGATAGGAACTCCAGAGAAACAGCACTTCACCTCCCTCTCAAGGATGCATCTTAAACAAGACTAAACTTTTGTGTTGACATATCCCCTGCATCCCTCTCAAATATCCACTGCCTGCTTGCCAATACATTCCCCACAGGCTGTCAGCATGTACTATCTATCTCACGCCTGTCTTAAGTGTCTGTCTGCACAGCATCTTGCCTTCAAGGAAGCTTTATGGAAGAAGTTTGACTGCTCCAGATGATGTCAACAAAAGCAGATTATGTGAATCATCAGTGTTGTTGCTATAAAAATATACCTTAATTTACTACTCAGATGAAGCTGGAGAGCAGTCTGTTGCAGTACCTTAATTAAGGAGGCCCCAGACGGTGCTGTCATTGAAAGGGGCTGCCTTCCCAGCTCCTGCCCATGAGGGTGCTGTCACGTCCTCTTTTTTACTCAAGCCCTACTATTATTTTTTCCTGCAAGGACAGTTAGCTGAGAAAGAGAATCGCTATAACTTGCTGCCTAGCCACGTGACCACGGTTTTCCCTGCTTGTGGCATTTGCAATAGGAAGATGAGAAACACCCCTGCTCACATCTGGGGCTGATGTTTTCTAAACAAAAATTAAGGCTAGCATCAGCAGAGGCTTAAACTTCTTAAGAACTTCACTTTTGGTTGCATCCATCATTGTTTTCCAGTGAAAACCATATAAGCATCATCAAAAGTGACAGCTTTTGATGGTTTCAGCTGAATAAAGCTAAGAAAAATTAAAGCCTTGAATATTTCATAAAGTGTTGAAAAGAACTCAGTTCTTCATGAAGCCAGTCTTTAAAAACAATGAAGTCATAGAATAACAGAATCATAGAATAGTTAGGGTTGGAAAGGACCTTAAGATCATCTAGTTCCAACCCCCTTGCCAGGGGCAGGGA
>JASSUY010028690.1:0-39618 GCA_032466535.1 Forpus xanthops | reverse complement strand
GGGGGGACCTTATCGCTCTGTACGAGTGCCTGACAGGAGGTTGTGGTGAGGTGGGGTCGGTCTCTGCTCCTAAGGGACAGGACAAGAGCTGCTCCGGGGGGGTTAGATGGAGATGAGAAGTTTCTTCATCGAGAGGGTGCTCAGGCGCTGGAACAGGCTGCCCCCAGCAGTGGAGGAATCACGGATTAGTGCTGTACAGTCCTTCCCTTTCTGACACTAGAGCTGCTGTTTATTTGTCTCCCATGTAAACGATTCAGGGATATTTTGTGTTCTTATTTTTCTCCTTTTTCTCTTTCCCAACAGAATTTGCTTTTTGCTAATCCGGATTCCTAAACTGTCTCAGTGCCAGATTTGGAGGAGGGAAAGTAGAACGAGACAGCCAGAAGCTGTGTGGGGCAGAGGAGGGTTGGTAGGGCCTCTGTCAACAGGAGCCGTTATGTCGTGAAAGCTTAGCTTAGTTCCAAGTCTGCCTGTTTCTTCCTTCATTAGTCCTGACACTGAGGAAGGATGAGTCTGCAGCCAAGTGAGGAGCTCCCTTCATTTGGCTGCAGGAACTATATCGATATACAGGTATAAATGGATTTACGGGTATAAACTGACTGAGCAACCATGCCTGCAAACGGCAGCTTCACAGCAGCGTAAACCAAACTAAACTGGTGCTACTGTGCTCCTGCGTCTCTCAAATCCCATTTTCAGGAATTCTGCACTTCTGTGTGCTACTATCTGTGTAACTTTGCAAAGGGCTGGCTCAGGGCATTCATCTGGCAGCAGAAGGGATCTCCATCCACAGGCATAGCAGAAAGCAGGGCCACAGGCCCAAAATCTGTTGATTTTGGTGTGATGTGGCCAAGTCAGGGTCCCATGCACGGTTGGTCCCTAGGCATTACAATAATGAAGATGATTTAAAAGATTATTATTAGAAGGTCATTATGGTTTAAAGCAGGAGTATATGTGTGGTACTTCAAGCTCATTGTAATTTTACAAAAAGATTATGAACTGCTCATCATGTTTTCACAGTGGATTTCCCTGTGCACGTGTAAAGAACAGTCATTTTGGATGGAGCTAAATCCTTCTTGCAATGGCATTTAATTGGTATGGAGTTTTCTGTTATTGAAATGGCACTCAAGAAACTGCTGGAAATTGAAATGTTTGTTAAAGAAGTAAAACTGCGCTGTTAAATTATTTTAGTGCAAGTTTAGAAAGTAAACTTGTTGCTGTGAAAGCTCGAACAGTAACTGTTGATCTAGTAAGATTGCCTAAATAAAAAAGAACTGTGTAGATGATACTGGACTCTTGGAGTATCAGGAACTATAAATGGTTTCCAAACCACCAAACTTCCTGGAGAAACAAAAACCAAACCAAAAACCTTGAGTGATTTAAAATGCACCTTTCATTTATTACAGCCCTACTTAAAGTCAGTCTCTTCAGAGACAAGACCCTATGCAAAAAGAGGGGGTTAACCTCGTGGTGGTGGCTTTTCTCTTGATTGAAAGAGGCAAGCTCTTGATTTAAAGATTCATACACTGATGAGGTAATCTAATTGCTGTGACTAGTGCTGAAGCTGAAGAGAAGGATAAGGTGTAATAAGGCGCACACTTGAAATGCTGAAACTATTTTCTCAACCCAAAGACGGCACCACAAAGCTATGTAAAGGGCAAAAAGCCATGCTGGGGCATGTGGCTTTTTTTTTTTCTCCTTCCATGTTTTCTTTTCCATAGAAAACACAGGAGAAAAATAACTGTCTCCCTGTAAAATCAGAGGTTTAAGCTACTGCAGTTCATCCTGTGACTACCTGTGCTGACTAGTGCCTTTACGCTATGTGAACATTGATACAACACTACAAAATTGGTAGCCCTTTTTAGTGTAAGGTGTTCTGATAAGATTTTCCTCTGAACCCTAACACTGAGAAGAATAAAGTTTCTTGTGGGATCAATAAATGTTGGTTGATGTTTGTTTTCCTCTGCAAACAAATAGCATTTTGATTTGGCAAATAAAGCTGCTGGATGCTTGTTTCTTCTAACAGGGCAGGAGTAGTGCTGTAATGCTGGGTCTAGAGCAGCCCCAGCTTGGACCAGGATCAGGGTTTACAGTTAGACATTCTCACTGAGTCCTAATGGACTCTGTACCTCGGGATGTGGGCTAGGCTCCAGAGAGAAGGCTTTTCCTTTTTCTTCTAAGATCTTTTAAAGCCTCTTATTCTCAGTTAAGGAGATTTCTTCCTTTGGAATGCAATCTTTTTTTTGATATGCAAGCATGTGAGTGTAAATCCACAACTCCTGTGTATTTGTACAATGTCTAATATTTTGTAGAGCAATTAAGCCCTGTAATTGAATGCAAGAATGAAGATTTTCTTTGGTCTTTTTGGCATGATTTGCTTGCTAGCAACCAGAGGAATTATAGGAGGAGCTGAGATACACAGCACTAACCCAGTGAGGCACTTTTCCAACCTGACCTGCACACCAAACCTGTTTCTACGGTCCCATCCCATGCAAGGGTGCTGCACAACAATCACAGGTAATCTTGTGCTGAAAAAGGAGAGCATCCTACAGAAAAACAGGCTGGAGAAGGAGAGGGCTGTGCTTGTCCTTCCTTGGGCTGTGTTTGAGGCTCTGTTTCTACCTTCTGTCCTTTCCTTGTAGTAGCTTTTACAGGCCGAGACCTCATGCAACCCACTTATGGATCTTTAGCAGACTTGTCACTCATTCCAGCAGAAAAGTGACTTCCATAGACTTCCCCTTCTGAAAAACCCTGCACAGAAGGTGTAATCCTGTCACTGAAAGGACCATAAAAATCCCTTAAATCCCCTCTGATGAAAGCGTCTTTTTATTACAAGTAGCAAGTGCAGACCATAGTAATAAAAATAGAGTGAATTTAAACATGAGTCACTTGGAAAGTTCCCGTAAACTGCCCTTGCTGTAGCCTAAGCTGACACAAGAAATCTGTGAGAAAGTTTGCTTGCATTCCTGTTGGATTCCTCAGCAGGGAGGGCAGTACTTTGCATCGTATTCCACCCAGGAAGCTTGAGAGAATCGCTCAGGCTGTGTCTTGGAGGTGATGTCCTTCAGTCATATACCACCTTCTCTTAATGTGCTCTGCAGTAACCACTGGCATTTGTGTGCGTGCAGGTTGGTCACCAGTACATTGAGGCTTTTCTTAATACCGTCAGGAGGTGAAATACCATCATGTTGGGCTAGTTTAAGCAGCAATGTGGCATTTTTGTTGTGTGTGCTGCATACTATCCATTTTACATCTTACCTAACATTAATTATAGAAGGATGAGCTGTATCTTTTCAAGCTGAATTTATCACTGTTGATAACTTTTAAAAATCACTTTACCATCTCCCTCTGCAATAATTAATAGCAGATTAATAATACCTGTTACCTGAATTCGCAATGGAATGTTCCAATAATGATGTTGAGAAGCGTGCACCAAGCTAGCTGAAGTATTACCCTTTTTTCTCAGAAGGCCTTAGAGATGAAACTCGATGGAACTATCACAAATGTATTCAGTGAACTCTGCTACAGTTTGGCTTGTGCCGTGGTTGTTCTTGAAATGACGCATTTAATCTGGACCATTTTCATATACTTATTTATAACAGAGGTTGAAATCAGTAGGCTGGGATTTTTCTTGCACGTAGTCAATTTGATGACTGAGGAGATGGGCCGTGAGGTGGGTCAGGCTGGAGCCCCATTACCAGCTTACTCTAGTGTTAATTTGTGCCTTACTGTCAAATGTGTTTTAACGTGTAGATACTGCAATTAAATAATTCATCCTGATAAACCTTTTATGATTCATTTTCTGATTTTCTTGATATGTGTGACACAGAGAAGGAAGAACAAATTAAAAACTATGGGTAATGAAAACCAGTAATAACAGGTCAAGAAAACAGTGTCAGAATTAACGTGTGAGTGGCCTCTTCCCTTTTATCCTGTCTGCTGTAATCACTCAAAGCACTGCTACCTAATGTGGTAACCTTTGTGTCGTTTCTGTGGCAGAGATGTTTCTCCCTCTCCAGTGCTATAAATATTTAGCTGTGGCTTGTTTGGTGAGTGATTGCATGGTTTGTGCAGCAGGTCGGTTTGCTAGACCTTGATTAATTATGCTTTCCTATCTTTAAATGTCTGTGGTACGGTCTGATATGTCAGAGTTCAGTGTAAAACCTTTGTAGAATGTTGCTCTGTAATGATTTTGTGTCATGCTGGAAAAAACTGGGATGCAACAGCTCAACATAGTGGTCCATTAGTTCAAAATTCTCTAAGTTGTTAAACGTAGGAAACTGATTCAGCTTTTAGTCAAAATACCTATGAGAGCTGCTTTGATATCGATGCAATTACCTTTGTATTGTCACGCTACTGTTTGTTGCAGAAAAAGGATCCAAAATATCTGTTTCATCTGACTTGCAAGATACAAACCAGTGAGCACGCTGATGTGTGGCCGGTGAACTTTGGCCTTGGGCTGGCAAAATCTCTGTTCCTGCAAAACAAGCCATGACATTTTCGTTATCTGCAAGAATCTTGCAAGGCTGGGGATGTGAAACCCCTGTAGGAGAGTGTTCTTCACGTGGCACAGAAATGACTCCTCCAACCTGGTGGTGTTGGTACCCATCCCACAGCAGTGCAGGCACTGCCCACACTTACATAGAGCAGCCCACAGCACACTTGTTTGGAATTAGAAGGGAAAAAGGAAAACGTGTGTGATCTGTTGATGCCTTCTTTAGCTTGCTTTTTCTCTGTAATGCAAGCCCTGCCATAGACAGGACGAGTCACTCCTGCATCACTAGGAAGGTTTCTTCCTAGAAGCAGCAGCTGCAGGGTTCCTCCTCAGGAGAAGAATGAAGTTTTCCTTACATACCTGTAGTTGAATGCATGCCTAAAGTTACAGACATATAATTTAAAACTCATTTTTCACACAGAATTGGGTGTATTTACGTTTGGGGATTAAGGTAACTGAGTTTTTGGCTGTTGCCTTACTTTGACACGCTTTTCCTCTGTGGGCTGAGCAAACCTTACCTTGTTTGGCTGTTTGAGAGCTCCCTCTCGTGGTAAAACTGCCCTGGAACATCTTGGGAAGTGTTCCGGTCCAAAGGCACGGAGTTGAAACTCCACCTACCATCTCTGTCACCGACAGAAAGCCAAGCCAGCCGTTGACGCAAGGCGTGCTCTTTGCTTGTCTGCCCACCCTTTTCCCATAGAAGCCCACTGGTTTGGTTTGGATGCAAACACCAGTTGGTGTTTGGGAGGGATTTCTGTAGATGAGTATGCACATGAGAAAAATGAAGCGTTCTATGTTCTACAAAACCAGTGAGTCACAGCTGGGTTTAGTTTTCACCCTGTAAAGAATAGAGTGCTGTCCTTGTCTAGAATAGTTCAGAACCTCTACTGGGGTTGGTGGTGCTGAAGGTGCAGTACAAAGCAGACTGTACCCACCATGGCCACCTCCAGCTTTGACCAAACACTACTATTATGGTCCAGCCAACATTCCTTAGGGCAGTGTTATGAATAGGGGTTGTTCCGCTTTGGAGCCTCTGTCTTCCCACTGAGAACACTCACTGGGTGAAGAGTCTGGGGACCTATTTCACTATAGACAGATGAAGAGAAATATGTGATTATCCAGGCAACAACGGAATAGAACTTATTTTCTATAAAATCTTAAGTAACATCATGCAACTTTTTCATGGCAGCAGAAGTGGAGTCTTTGATCTGCTTTGAGCTGAGTAACCAACAGTATCTGTGGTGCCTCCACCATGAGTCCCCCTCTTTTTGTTTGTTTTTGATACTGCATGACTCACAGCAGAAACATTCTTGTCATCACTGCCAGCAAGTTGAGACAGTAACCAGCCCATTTAGAAGTAATTTCCTATTGGAATAAACATTTATGCATCTGGGGGTTTCTGCACACAGACATATCCCATGCCATGGGATTTCCAGAGCATATACACCCAGACGTAAGTGTGTAAGTGTCGGTGCTTGCAGTGAAGGCTATCCCCTCACAGTCTCTGTGATGGTGTCTGAGCTGTCCCCAGTACCCATCTGTCATGGTTTAAGCCCATCCGATAACTCAGAACCATGCAGCCGTTCACTCAACTCTTCCCCTTCTTCCCCCCTCCCTCCCGGAGGGATGAAGAGGAGAATGGAAAGTATGTAAACCCCGGGAGTTGAGATAAGAACAGCCCAGTAACTAAGGTATAACACAAACCACTGCTGTACCACCAGTAATAATAATGATAAAGGAAATAACAAGGGGAGAGAATATAAAACTAAAAGGAGAAAAGGAAGACAACACACACAAGTGATGCACAATACAACTGCTCACCACCCACTGACCTGTACCTCCCAGGTAACTCCACCAGTCTCTATCCTGGCCATGCCATGCTGTGGTATGGAATAACCCTTTGTTAGTTTGGGTCAGTGGTCCTGTCTGCTTCCTCCTGGCTTCCCATGCCCTTCCTTACTGGCAGAGCATGAGACTGAGGAAGTCCTTGATCAGGGTAAGCATCACTTAGCAACAACTAAAACTTACCAGCGTTGTTCCCAGGCTGGAAGTCAAGATCACAGCACTGCACCAGCTACTAAGAAGGAGAAAAATGACTGCTACTGCTGAACCCAGGACACCACCCCATGGGTGTCCCAACAGACACCCACAGAAGTGGAGAACACACTCAAGTGAGAGCCAACAGCTGAGCATCAGATAGAACCAGACTTTCAGCTCATTCCATTTAGATACCTGCTTACATTACTCATATTAAAGTAGTTTAAAAGCCAGTCCATAGCTGCATCCTTTTGGAAGGACAAGGCTGTACAACCTCAGCTAAAATAGTTTAGTGACCAGCTGCTTGTTTTGTGTCATAAACCAACAGTCTTCATTCTTAGGTCTCAACAATGTAATTCTTCAAGGATCCTACGTCAGGATGTTCCAGATGTTCACCATCTGGGATCATGGCAGCGAGGACCGCAGCTAGAACAGGCTGCTGCTGAGGGGAGGACAGCCACCAAACAAGGTGACAGCAAGGCAAGCACTGGGGGGGATACCCACTGCGCCTGTTGCTGAAGTAAGGGGAAAAGAGGGGTCCCCCAGAGCAAGGGGAGCAGAGGGATCCCCTGGCAGTGACAGGCCCAGGCAGCAGCCCTGTGGCTGCTGGACAGATGCAAGGCAAGTCCCCGTGTCTGAGCTAGTGAGGTGCATGACTTGAGCACAGGTAGCTCCAGGCAGGGGGTATTCCTGAAGTGGAATTCCTCGCAGCTCCTTCTCACCCACCGGCTCTCCACAGGGTCTGATGCACAGTGACCTCGCTGCATTCCCTCAGTGCTGGCCTCCAGCATAGCCAGTCTCGTGCTACTGGGGGCTGCAGCTCATAATGGGGTTTAATGGTCTGCTTGCAGTCTCCGATTTACAATTACAGGTTTGCAATGTGGTCTCTGGTTGCAATTAAACTAATTTCTTACCTCCATATATACCCTCTGGCTTTCTGAAGTCTAAAACCCTGTGCTGCTTTATGTGTACGAGAACAGCAGTGCTCTTTTATCTCAAATGCTTTAAACATCTGGTCCTGAATGTAGGAGATCTTATAACCCACTTCCGTCACAAAGCTGTGTAGTGAAGGAGGAGTAAGAGCAGTAAAACCAGTCCATGTGAACTGCAGATCTGAGATGGACCTGAATGACAACATCTACTATTTCAACAGAGTTTGATTTTCCACCCACAGCTCATTCATGTCTGTGGTTTTGCTGTGGCCCATTGTAAGCCTAAGGAGTAGTTCCAAATCTTCAGCTGTAGACTCAGGTTGAGATTCAGAAAGCCAGAAAATCTTGTTGGGATGAGGTATAGTGTCAGTGCTACCTAAGCACTGACTGCAGGGAATGTTGCTGAAGTATGCCCAAAAATAGGAAGGAAGCACATCTTGGCAATGGCTGCAATTCCTCAATCGTATCAATGCAATCCTGGGGCATGAAGACATTTTCAAGACCAGCATCCAGTTATGTGTATTTTTGGACAATAAAATGGAGACATCCATCAGCAGAGGGTAAGAGTGTAGTGTTCTCCCAACCTCACACTGCAGGCTCCGCTCCCAGACCACTACAGGGATGTCCATACACAGGGACACACTGTGGGATATACACATATTCTGTGATTCGGCGATGAAGTTATGTAAAAGAAATCAGCCCTTTGGCTTTGAGAGCATTTTTGAGCATGTATTCATGCAACTTTTGGTGCTTAAAGATGTGTATTTGTGCAAACTAAAAGCTGCCTCTCAGGCTCCATGCCAGGAAACATAGTATTTATAGAGTTATGTGACCATATTCCTGGTCACAGATCCCAGGACTTCTGTTCAAGGAGTGTTACTCAACACCAAATACTTTTGCTGTTCTGACTAGGCCAAGCTGTAGTCAGAGTCCATCCCAGCCAGCTCCAGAGTGGTGCTGGGCACTGCTTGGTGTCCAGGGGCATGGCTGGAGGAAGGCCTGCAGCTGCAGGTGAAAGCCAGTGTGAAAACAGATACAGCTGCTGTGGCTGTGCTGGTCTACCACCAAAACTGCTTCCACTGTAGGTGCAAGGCAGACTCTGGCTCCGACAGACCAGCTCAGACCTCTCTTCCATGCTCAGGATCATTACATGGAAGTCCAAGAATACAATTATCACAAAGAGTTTTCCTGAACCATAACTGTCCATCAGTCCATGTGAGTATTTAATCCAGTGGTTTTCCATCAAAAGATGTGCACTGTATCTCACAGACATGGGCAAAGGCTGTGGGATCGCTGCTTGAATCCAGGCAGTCGTTACGAGCTTTAAGATGGGTCTGTGATCTCTTTCTATAAGCACATGGATCTCAGCAGGTGTTTGGCCTGAAGGGCTGTGCAGTAGTCTCCTTTGGAGAGGGATCCAGCCAGGTCTCAGCATACAGGTTCGGTAGAGAACTGTTACTGGTGGTTTGAATATTTCCAGCAGTAACTGATCTTAGCTGCCACTACTCACTCCTATTTAATGTGCCACCATTACAGTTTAATTGCAGAATGACTTTCTGTCCATAGACACTAATTAGCAGTTTATGAGTCCTGTTTTTAGTCCCGCTCTGACAGTGGGAGAAAATACAAGTCCATCACACAATAAAATCTGACTTAATGTCAGATGTGTTCTGGTCTCTGTGTCTTATTTCATGTGTCAGTGGTAATAAAGCAGAGAGCTGATCCTGTAACAAGGAGAAAATCCAGTATTAAGGTAATATGCTACAGCTTTGAGTAGTATCATCTTTTGACAGTGAGAGATGGACTTTGCCAGCGTGGCAGTTGCAGTTGGTAGTAGACTGAAGAGGTACACTGCTCCTCTCAGGAAATAAGTCAAAAGCATGCCGTGAATATTGGTCCCTTCAGCTTTATCTTGTGGCTAGAGAAACTGAGATCCCTATCATTCCTCTCAGTACCCCTGCTTATTTAGGCAGTGCTGAAGGGTGAGGCTGGAAATGTGATTTACATGTATTTGGTTTTGGAAGGTTTCTTATTCCCCTCTAGCAGTGAATGTTAGAAGGGACAAGTGCATTTTGTCCTGGACCGTTAGCTCTTTACAACTGCATGCTGCTTCAGACAGCAGTTTGTATTGGCTTGTACTGTAGTTCATGCAGCCACGTCCTTCCTCTGCAGCACTGGCACCACCATAAAACTGAGACAGGGTCAGAGAGCTCAGCTCCTTTCAGGCGCAGGGCAGAGCAGAAAGCTAACACAAAAAGTCCTTACTTATCTCCACTCTAAAGTTGCCACAGGCCAGTTAAGTCCCTGGAGAAACTCTGGCTACCCTAAGAGGTGCAATGCCTCACACCGCAATTGCTGTTTCCCATTGGATGTTTCGGCACAGAGCATGACAGACACTAGAGATCATCTTGGCCACACCTCAGGCTCCTTTCATGCACAGACAGATCTGCAGCTAATACTGCCAGCACAGTAACTGCTTCATTTGTTGGTATGGGTATTCTTGGGAATGTGGGGGGAAATGAGAGGGGAAAGACAGGGACAGCTAATGGTCACAGTATGAATGAATTCTACCAAAGCAGAACCTCCTGGTTCTCCTGGACCTGGCATGAGGCCGCTTCTGGCAAATAACTTCTCTAGTATATTTAGGATAGGCCTATTAATAGCTGATTGCTTCACTTGTTCTCTAATTTAATATACAAAGTGTTCCTAAATCTTTGCATGGACCCTTGCATGCACCTGAGCGTGGTGCTTCTTCACAAGTATCCATCACCTCAGCCACAGCCCTCCATTCTTTACAGCTTTCCCATTCCATTTCCTAGAGTCATCATGCTTAATTCCTCTGCATATAATCAGGTTAATGTGCCATTTTCAAACATGGTTTATTATTTTGTGCGAGTGTATGCGAAAACAGGAGGGGAAATGAGTTTGAGCCAGCTTTCTGCTTCTCACTGATGAGATATGGTGTCAGCACATCACGGCCCAAGAGTGCAAATGACTGGGTACAACTATGGCACTCTTAAAAGAGAATTCCGGTGAGCCTTAAGTTTTCACCTTTATCTTCACACTTAAAGAATACATCACAAGTGAAATTACTCATCTCTCACTGAGCTCTGTTTTGGGCACATATTTTGATGCGCATGTATTTAACCTTAGATAAGTTTTATACGAAGATGGCTCCCATTGAATCGCTGCATACATTTCTGGCCAATAAACCAGAACACTTCAGTAATTCACATATAAACACTAGAGACATTGAGTAAAAAATCATACTGTGTCATCTACATAGCAAAGAAGAAAATGCTTTAGCTGCTTCATCCTTGAAAATAGGTATTGCATTAATCACTGATAAACTGCCCTGCCAAGCAGGTAATACTGCTGAGATGAACATGGAAACAATGACAGTCATGAGGAGGAACAAAACATGCCATGGGAAAATGCACTGAGCTGCTTGGGTTACTCAGGTCCAACTAAGCAATCCCAAGCACAGGGTTCTTCAGCCCTGTGAAAAGGAAAGGAAGCTGATGTAGAAACAAGGGTAGACACAGGGGTACAGAAGGGATACACAAAACCGCAGGCCTGGAAGTGGACAGACACATGCACATCTGGTGTTACAGAAGCATGAAGGAGCCTGCCTGTAAAGCAGTGGTTATTCTTTGCTTCTTACTCTGTGAAATGCACTTGATGTTCTACAGTGATTCCAAGGACACTTTAATGTCAGCTATGCCTAGTCATTGTCACACTTCTCCTAAGTAGTGTGTCATCAGTGCCAGCCGATTGCAAAAGTGACCACTGAGATCAGCCTGTCCATGCTTGCATGGAGAATGGATAGTAATTAAGCGGTTATCTAAACGTAATAGTTGAAGCAGGAATATACTATCTCATGTTCTTTGAAATGTCTCATTTGCACATGTCAACATCTCTGAAAGGAAACACTGTTAAATCGCTGGGCATGCTGGTTTAAAAGGAACATGACAGTTTATAGCAAGTCAGTGTGAATGGAAGAGTTGTGTATACAAACCAGCTGAATGTTTGATCCCACAAAAGACAACACCAGTTAAGAAAAGGGATTTCATTTCCCCTTAAGAGTGACTCACTACAAAAATCTCAATCTGTGTACATAGCAATGAGAACTTCCTGAAACTTCAGAGGGAATAAATATCAAGCAGAGCAAACTGAGGATTCATGAAGCAGGCATTAGGGATCATCTCCTGAGCTTGCAGAGCTTAATTTGTATGCAAAGTTCCTTACAGTAGCATTTTAGGCCCTGGCATTAGTCAGACCATGTCCAGATACTTCATGCCAGGATGAATCATGTTTGACGAACAGTGCACTGAAATCTGCCCCAATTTGTATAGCTTTTGCAGAGGTGTTGGCTGAAGTGCAGCCTCATAACACAAACTGGCTCGCCCAGTGACTCCCAAACTCTTCCCTTTAATGTCTGAGTCAGACCTGTGATGTTCTACAGAAGTCCTACCACAATGAGAAACAACTTGTGCCACAGTTATCTCCTTTGGTGGAAAATTAGCAATCATTAGAAGAAGGCATGTATTGTAAAAATGCCCTTGATCAAATCATCCTCTCTGTCCCTTTTTTATGCAGAAGCACACTGCTGATGCTGGGTTTGCTGCCCGCTCTCACCGCATTTGCTCATATACGGCAGGAGAACGATGAAATAGAAGATTAAACCATACTTTTTGCATTGCACTTTTGCAGACTGCACTAGTGGATGTTTGTCTGTCGTTTCTCCTTTGAACACTGCAAAGCAAGCATTTTGAGGAGAAATCCTCTAGCAGTGCTGCCAGCAAATCCTCTGGCCATTTCTTTATCCCCAAGTGTTTGTGGTCAGACCAAACTTTGCAGCAGAAGAGCTGCGTGTAATGGCGCCTGTTACATTATGTAGCAGACTTGGTTCTGATTCCTTATGGTCGCAAGATAAAACCTTCCTGTCACGGACAAGTTCAACAGCAGGGCATAAGGAACCTCACTGCTGTCAGCAGGTTCCCTGTGTCATCAGTAGAGGTGATCCCCTGAGAGTCCAGCAGTTCATGCGTAAAGGAGATGATTTGAATTGGGAAAGGTCATCAGCTGCTCCGTGAATGGACCATGGAGCAATCCTGAGCTCAGGCTCTTCCATCTTTACTTGATCTTTCCATTTATTGTAAAGTCTCAAAGTTGTGCATTGCAGTAGGTTGTTTCCAAAGAATAAGGACCACAGCTGTTTTTCCTGGACTCTGCTCTTTGGAATGATCTACTTAGTTCCCACATTAGAATGAGAAACCTCAAATTTACAGCTTTTAAATCAAGTCCTTGCTTTCCTCCCTACATACTCGTCATCTGCCTTGGGCCTGAATTAGGTCTTGGCCTCTGCTGTCATCTCCCATTACCTCTCCAGCAGTGTGGCTCTCCTCTGTTCAGTACATGAGAAATTCTTCCCCCTGATTGCAATAGGTTTTTATGTGAGATACCACCTGTATAGTGCCAATACACACACGCAGCAATATGGACTAGCCCATATGAGCATGTTAACAGTACATCTGGCTTCAATTCACCTTGGCTCCAAATCCTTCACTTTATGAGTGGGCTGAGCACATTGTCTCATTGTTCAGCTGAATTAGTGAGTAGGTGTCAAATACCCCAGCGAGCAGCATGTTTGGGCAGCTACTGCACCAGGCATGCAAGCAGAGGCACATGCCCCAGCACAAGGACAGATGCTTCCTGCTCCACATGTGAGCAATGAGCTTGCCTCTGCTGTGGCACACAAGAGGGACAGAATTTGTTAGTGTCTTCTCAAAACCCCAGACTGCTTTGTGCAGTGAAGTTCTAGATATTTGAATGCGGACTTACTACAGGCTCTTTTCCACCTGCAATTCTGAAAGCAAACCAGTTCTTTGTCAACAGAGAAGACTGGTTAGTGACGTGAACCTCTCCCTTGCTATAAGGCTGTTGAATGACAGAACTGATTCTCAGCAGCGTTTTCAGTGAAACTTACCAAGTGAATGTATTTCTGGACCTTATTTGCAGTCCTGCTTTGTTTCTGTTGCAAGAAGTGGTGTCCCTATACTTGCAAGCATTATGCTGTATGATGACTGGCTACCTAATTCCCTACATCCATCCAGACCTATTTCAAGCTATGTAAAATTGCTTCTATTTGAATATTTTCTAAGATATTTCAGGATAAGGAACACTCCAAATGGAAATGCTATTAAAATAAATGCTAACTCAATGATGACTTCTAAAAGATGTTGTTCAATTAAGCAGACTTGATTTCTTGAATGTAATAAACCTAGCAAGTTTCCTAGTAAAGTCTTGTAACTGTAATGAAATACACAGGAAAAAAGATTCTTCTTGCATTGAATATACAGGCAAAAGCAATCTAAAATGTATTCACATATTGTACAACATCAACAAATGAGAAATGTTGATTTCTGCTTCACTTAAGGCTACTCTGTTCTTTGGTTCAAAAAAAGCATTGATGTATTTGGACAAAACTCTTTACCAAGTGTGAAACACAATCCTTCAAATAAAGATAGCGATGTCTTAAAGAGAGTAAAACAAAGCCATTGCTTTAGGTATACCCCACGCTGCAGTAACTATGACACTTTGAGATACTCAGGTAGCTTTCATCTGTTTTGTTACTTCCCCTTGTTGATATATTTGCATTATTTAGCAGTACAGAATTTAAGTGAAAACTTTCTGACTTTCACATCTTGAGGGGCAGCTTAATTAGCCAAGCTTGTAAGAGCAAACTGTGAAATAAAAAGACTCGCTTCTGGAATGAATAAAGAATCGTATGTGTGAGTTTCAGTTGTTTATTGTTTTAAAATCAGAAGCAGTAAAACCTCAGCATAGTTAGGGGAAGCATATATTGCAAAACACTCATGTTTCAAGGTCATTACTTCTTTCTTCTTTTAAACTGCAATTCAAGATGCGATGAGAACACTACCCATCTCCAGCTGGGGCTTCTTAAGTCCCATGACAGTTCAAGGAGATGTTCACAGCAAGAATTAAGTGCAGAGTAAGGCAAAATTTGGTCCACTATCGTAAGAAACAGATGTTTGATTTTTCATCTGCTTTTAATACAACATGACAAGTACTTCATTCTCCATTCCTAAGGGTATGTAAAGCAGAATTAATGATTTAGTAAGTCGCATCAACGGTTCAACACTGGACAAAGGCAGAACAAAGCTTTTCGTTCTTTCAACAGACTTGCAAAACGCAGCTCTGAGCTTTTTTCAAACACCATACCATAAACCGCACCAAAACGTGGTGATTACCGAGTTCCTGTGACAAACCCAAAGTCAAATACTCATGCATGACTTTGGATGTTATACTTAAGGTTGGATTCAGTAAATAGCTGTGCAATCTGGCCATTCAATGCACTGTAAAAAAGCATGTTACATGTTTGTATTTAGACATCTTGCACTAATCCTGACCTTCAGCTTTTGGGAAACATGTTTTAATAGCCTCTCAGCTATTTCTTACTGACCTGAAAGTTGCTGCTGTCTTCCAGAAGTTCTGCTTTGGGAATCTGCAATAGGTACAGTATAAACAGTAAAAAGAACATGTAAAAAAAAAAAAAAGCCTTATAAATCCTTTTGAGTGGGACATAAATTTACCACAGATTTTTAGCAGGACATATGAAAATACTTTATCAGTAATTCCAGTACTTATTACGAAGACCCACTGGTACAAACCATGCCGTGGGACAGTGAGGGCTGCTCATTCCTGTTTATGTGGTGTGTTTGAGAAACAAGCAATAGCACTGTCATTACATGATAATGTAACATGGCATACTTCTGAAGCCTGCTGAGACTTGAGGAAAATTCTCAGCCACATTCTAATTGGCCTAATAGTTAATATTCCTGCAATCATTTATGGAAAATGCTGGCTGGATTCCTTGTTTGCTCTGCTCTAGTTCATCTACAATGCAGCAGGTAAAACTAGTTACCTGGGTCAACAACTTCCAAGCTTTGTGTACTTTCTCTATAACATCTCATCTAAGTTCACATTAGTTCACCTCTATCTTCTCTTCAACCTTCTCACTTCAGCACCTGCTTACAATTTAGTTCATCTACAAGGTTCTTTTCCACGCCACTAGCTATGCATGTGATGCCCTTACTTTAGACCATTCTGGCAGCACCCTCTCCTCAAGCAAAAATCAAGACAGTCACTATCCTTATTTAGCTTGGGGTTGAAAGGCAACTTTGCTGTAATCACCACTACACAGAAGCATCTATCCTCAGTCAGTGTACTGACGGTATTGATTCAGACCTGTCCTCTCCTTCTCCAGCCTCTCATTTCTTCATCCTGATCTGTATCATGTCTAGAATTTACACTGAATATGCATTTGTCTCATTTAGCACTTGAAATGCAGGAGGATGCTGTATCTACTGTTCCTGTGAATGAGGCTCTACAAGAGCAAGACAAGCACGGCCTCTGACAACTGGCTTTGCCACCAGTGTATCTTCTGGTTCAGGTCCCTCCTCTCCTGCGAAAAATACAGAACTCTCTCTATATAAACACACATTAAAGTTGAGGATAATAGGATTTTACACATTCTTCTAAATGGATAGCAGGACCAAATGGGCTATTTAGATTCAATCAGAGCTTTTTCTGACATACAATTTCTCTTCTGCATTCCCTCACTTCAGCAACTTGATGATAATCACTCCTGTAACTCATGGTCAAAAGATAATGGTGGTAAAAGACTTGGTCCTTACGCTGTATCACCAGAAGCATCAATATGGGATTGCATCCAATTGATTTAATGAAGCTTTATGCAAGAGGACCGTCAGATTTAATGAAACAACCAACTAGCTGCCCTACCACTTCCTTTTGCTGTTTTTCCATTTGTTTAGTATAGCAACTGTTTGCCAGTTAGGGCAAATAATGTACAAATAAAGCAAAAGGATCAAAAGCTAAAGAATAAAATGGAGCAAATGCAGAATAAAATCCTGCTTCAATGAAAAACCTGCACACAGAAATTGTGAAAACAGGCATAAAATAGAACATTGGAGTTCAGTGAAAAGTTTTCTGTTTAAAAATGGGAGACAAATCCCCATGAAGAATACAGACAAGCCAGTTCATGCATTCAAAGCAAATCTTTCAGAAATGCTTTTGCATCTATGCATATGGAATGGTTTAGGAAAACAGAAGAAAATTGGGAAGATCTAATGATGTGCCTACACTAAAATACACCAGGAGTGCTGTTAAAGCTTAAACACGGCTGTAACCTGCTTATGCTGCATTACTTCAAACATTTTAGGAGAAACCTGTTTTAAAGTGGTTCCTTTAGATATTATCACAGATTTCTTGAAGGAAGCGTGGCCTGTTGTTTAAAGCACAGGACTGAGTCACGAGATGTAGATTATGCCCCCCTGAAACGGTAACTACTATGCAGCTTCCTCATCTCTAAATTAGGAAACAGCACTTAACTAGTAGAGGTTACAAGGAGACAAGTCATTACTGCTTATAATTGTAATAATTGGAACAAATCCTTCAGAGGAGTACTAATTTATGAATAAACCTGTGGGAAAGAAGCCAATCACCTAGATGTTTGCAGGTCTGGTAACTTGTTCTAAGCCAAAGTGAAATTCCTGTGCTGTGTTGGTGGAAGGCTTAGCACTGCAAAATATCAGCCCTTGCATTTGCTAAGCAGCAGCCATCTGAAGGTCACCATGGATCCAAAGTAGCACTGTGATCTCATTGCTGCAGTTTTTGCCCTTCCCTATCCACACCCTTTCCGTGTTTATGACTTGTGACGCTGGAAGGTATTGATGGCTTCCACCTTCCATATATAGGCAGCCACGGACTTTGTAATGCTGTGTAGGATAACTATACCCTGCATGGTCCTGATGCTGGAAATACAGGGAGGCAACCATGCAGCTGACTGTACCTTAAGACTAATCAGAATCTAAACTTGTGAAAGTGGAGGTTTTGTGTGGTACAGGAAAGTGCAGTCAGTGCAAGGCTGACTCAGGCTGAGACCAAAGGCTTACAACTGCATGTGGGCAATAAAACATGGGGAAAACAAAAGCAGCAAGGAACTCATGCGTATAAGGGAGAACAGATTACTTTTTGTACTCATGGCTGTGCTCGTTGTACCATACAAATATGTACTTTTCAAAATGTAAAATGAAGTCAGCTACTACTTGGTTTTGATTGAGCTATGAGAAATGGAGCTGGGTGTTCACTCAACACAGACAGGCAAGAGCACACCAAGGAACTGCTAACATACACGTTCACTTGGTTGCGAATACAACAAAGGTTTGTAACAGTAGCACTCTGACCAGTCTCTCAAGAATCACCACTCAGACAGCACCAAAAGTCACTGAAAGCAGCAGAACAAGGACAACTCCATCGATCCATTCCCTCTGCCATTGCACTCCGGGTTGTGGAGGGGCACAGAGAATGTGGGAGGATCTGCCTCTGCCAGCAATGACAGCAGTAGTTTCCCAGGTGCTACCCTTTTCAGATGACACAAAGACAGCTCTACTTAGTACAGTACACGGGCAGAACAGAGGGATTATGGGCTTTACAGCAGAACTTGCTGTCACCTAACCCTTACACGTAATTTTAAAAGCACTTTTACCACTCTTTGTCATGGTATCACTACCTCGGGGCCTATGGGCTGTAAAATAGCAGGCCTACAGCCTTAGCTACCTGGAATAAGTGGCAGAAGAAAAGAAGGCCACAGGTTGAACACGCCTTGGAGGTGCTCAGGCAAGCCGGCCGTGCAGATGGCCTGCGCTGCTTCCTGAGCTATGCTGGGTAGGCACAAGCGTGGCGGGATGGCACATCCATGATTACAGTTAGTTTCAGCGGGGTGTCAGGCCTTACACTGCCGGCTGCCGAAGCCTCCCTTAAACCAGCTCTGCGATCAGGACTTTTCGGAACGGCGCCTCTCCAGAAGCGGCACGCCAGCTCTCCTCTTCCTTCCCCGGGCTCTAAACACTCTCCCGCTACCCCCGTACCCCTTCCTCCAGCACCCGCTACCCCTCAGGAAAGGCCAGACTGCGCGTTAAGGAAGCACTGCACCTCAGCCCTCACGCTCCCCTCAGGACGCCAAGCCTGCGTGAGGTAAAGGCGGAGCGTGCGTGTGCGTGCGTGCGCGTTACGTGACGTGACGTGACGCCGCCGCGTCGGAGTACGTGCGTCCATCCCGGAAGCGCGGGGCGAAGGCCTCGGTGCGGGCTCCGGGCTGCGGTGGGTGCCGGCAGCCGCCTCCCCGCTCCCTGCGGCGGCCATGACGAACTTCATCTCGGTGCAGCTGAAGAAGGCGGCGGAGGTGGACTTGGCCAAGCCGCTGTGCAAGTTCATTCAGCAGAGCTACCCGGGCGGCGACGCGCAGGCCGAGCACTGCCGCGCTGCCGAGGAGCTCAGCAAGCTCCGCAAGAGCGCGCTCGGTCGCCCGCTCGACAAGCACGAGAGCGCGCTTGAGACCCTGCTCAGGTAAGGCCGGGCTGAGGCGAGCTTCGCTCCCCCACTTAACTCCGCCATCCCTTCCCTCTTCTCCTGTTTCCGGTGGGGCGGGCGAGCACCTCCCCTCGCAGGCCACCGTGGGGGGACACCCTGGCGGCAGCTCCGGGCATGGGCCCTGGTGCGAGGCAACCGCAGGCAGGTGCGGGCGGGCCCAGGTGTGGGTGGCCCAGGCGGGGAGGAGAGCTCGCCCAGAGGAAGCGGCCGGGGCTGCCGGGCCGGCTCCGGTGGCCTGTGGGTTGTCGCTTGCTTCCCCACTGCGGGCCCGAGTCTCTCGGGTGTTGCGAGGTGGTGATGGGGGAGCGGGGTGCGGGTAGGAGGCCTTGTCCCTGCCAACTTCCCCTGCTCGTGTTTGTAATCTGCTCCTCGCCTCTGAGTCTAGGTAGAAAGGACAAAAAGACTTTAAAAAGTTTAAAGGAGAGCAGGTGTGCCTTCGTTTAGCGTTTTGTTGTTATAGCTGACAGCTTTATTTATTCACTTGTGTATTTATTTACTGTATGTTTTCCTTCCTTTTCCTTTGTTTTTAATGTATTTACAAAGTCACATCCGTATTTTCCACTTAGCACACTTAAGTTGTACTTGGAAAGCTTATTGGTGCCTGTGTTGTGCTGGGATTCTCATTGGTTAGAGGAGCATTAATTAGTGCCTTCTGTCTGGTAGACTGCATAAAGCATAGTAGGGCTAGCTGCTCCGTCACGTGCAAAGGCAGTTTCTCCTATCTCTGTAGTACATCTATGGATTGCAGTATTGCTGTGGTAATACTGCTGATATGTTCTGTGTTGGAAGTATTTTGAGCCCATTTCTTGTGGCTCATCTACTCGCTGATGCCACTGTGAGTCATTTGCTGGAGGCATACAAAGTACATGCTTCTATTTGCAAAGCTGGAAGCAAAGATTTATGCTATTACAATGCGAGTTTTTACATAGTGACAGCAACTTTATTCTTTAAGAAGGAAAAAAGATAAAGGGATTTCCTAGTTGAAGGAGCCATCTCTAATAGCATGTACAAGTAAAAATGCATTTGGTGTTCATTAAAATTTCTTATTTATAAGCTTGAAGAGGAATGGAAAAGGAACAAGTGACTTATTGAAAAGAAAGCAAGATTTGTAAAATGAGTTGCTGATGGTTTTTGACCTTGGCAACCCTGCGTTGGGTGTTTGGGCTATAGAAGCTGTGATTGTCCTAATCTTGTTTTACAGTATCTTAGTTTCCTGTTCTACTCCTGTTTATTACTGTGTATGTGTTTGAAGGTCAGGGAAATCGCAAGCTTCTGTGAAGGAGGGACTCTGCTACCCTAATTGAAAGGCTTGTTATCTTCCCTTGAATGCTGGAGTTAAGCTTCCTTTGCTGATGGCGCCTGTAAGGTTTGTCATTAGTTCCTAGCTGAAATGCCTGTTTAGCCCAGTCACATTATATGGCTTCACCCTATCTAACATCTCTACATTGTCCTCTCTTCCGTTCTGGTCCTTCTCTTGAACCATATCTGGGAGGCAGAAGGTGTACATGGCATTCTCACCAGTGGGCTACTTGGATGAGTTCAGTGGATGGTCAGATGAACATCAGAGCTAGTGCAAAAATGAATCAAAGTAGCATTGCTGAAAACCAGGGGGCTGAGTGGAACCTCTCTGAGTGCCAGCAGGTCATTAATTAAAGCCACAGTATGCAGCTTCAGCTCAGGTTTTCTCTCTGAATAATGGGGGGAAACCACTTGCAATTGCATTTAATTACCAGTTTTCCTTTGAGTTGATTCCACATGCAGTTGTCTGCTACACAGAAGCTCCTCTGATAAAGCACCTGCATTTTAAATTGTATCTTTTGAGAGTACTTGTTCTCTTTACAGCAGGAGTGAGATAAGATAGGGGTCTGAATTAACTGTTAAGTAGAGCAACTGATCAGATGTCTGTTTTCTTGTATCTCTAACAAGGTGTGAGTGGTCTGCCCCTGTCTGACCATTTATATTACAGTTGCTGGAGAATGTTTGTTCTTACTCTGTAAGAATACTCTGACATAAATTCTGTTAGTACTCTGTAAGATGCAGTTTAAAAAGTCAGACTGCCTGCACACCTGAAGTGTGAGTATCCAGCTGAGTTTATGGCTAAAAGAGCGTAAGTATCTGAGCACCCTGCCTTTCTCTTGACAATTCCCTTACCCCTCCAACTTCCAGGATTTTCCTGTTGCTGTTTAAGAGTTGTACTCAGTCATGTTTAAGTAACAACTTTAGCAAGATTTTCATTCAAGTTGGAGTTTCAAACTGGTTAGTGTAGTAAGTTTGGAAGAGCTAATTAAAACGTGGATACCTCTTGCATCCATTTACTTCTTTGCAGGTTTTTATAGACCACAATACTTTGTAGAGCGCTGTAGACCACTAGCTGTTAAGAAATGAGGCTTTAATCTTCTGCTAATGAATCCAGGATTTGCCCACAGTAGTAATCTTTAGAAGCCTTGTTTTGCTGTCTGCTTACTGCACATTTCTTTTATGTGCAGTAGGATATGAACTTGGTTGCTGTCCCATTTCCCAGGGAAACAGGAACCAATAAAGGTTTGCAAGTGCATGGGCTGCTGCTCAAAGTGCTTCTCTTGACCAGGTATTTGAGATGCCCAGTGAAAAGGGGCACAGTGCAACTGGGAAAGACCTCAGCCTGCTTCCAGTTCTTGTTTAGTGAGAATCTGAGTGCTCTGAAGGTGACGTAGGTGAACTTGATACAGATGTTTCTCCTTAAATTCTGCCACTGCGGATTTGATTTAGTGTTGTGGGGTTTGGTGTTCTGTTTTTTCTTTAGTTCTGAGTATAATTACAGCTTGAAGGGATTCCTTGCTGCCTTTCTTAATATTAAGGGTAGCCTGGGCTTCATTTCCTTTTTCTGGAGGGATGGGGTGGTGGTGGTAGTTTAATTTTACCAGCAATTCTTGTAGTCCCTTTAAAATCAGGAAAAAGGAGGACTGTATGGTTTGATTTTGAGCAGTCACAGTCTCTTGAGGGCTGACAGTTGTAGTTCTGGTTTTCAGCAGGGGTTCAGGACTCCTTATCTAGAAAAGCAAAGAGGGATCTTGGTCTCTTTTATGTTCTTTTGAATGAGATTTTCCTCTATGATCCTTGGAAAGAGGAATAGGATTTGTCTTTTTTAATGTAATACATATATTTTAATTAAATTCTAATTTAAACCTTGACTTTCACTTTGAATGCTATAACTCATTTTTTCTAGCATTTAGGAGTGAGTAATGTCTGTTTTGCTGAAAGATTGTTGTCTTTGATAACTAGGTCTGTGTTGCTGGCCTCTGCCCTCCCATTGGTAACTGTTAGAACTCAGGTAGTTGATGTTTGCATGGCCCTCTATAGCTCATCACTGGCACAGCCAAACACCCAACACTCATCTGTGTTGCATGGCAACTTCTGTTATTTGTGTATCGATAGCTAGATTACTGGAAATGGTTTTTAAATGACACCTTTATATTTATCGTCCACTTTGTGTGTAACTGACTTGCGCATCTGATGAAGGCCTTTCCTTCAATATTTATTTCTCTGTACTGCTAATTTTCAGCTGCTGTGATTAACATCTTTGTTTGAGGTTTTATGTGTTCAGTTTGTGTATTCCATTACATTTATATATGTTTATCTACTAAACTAAATGATTTGAGTTTTGATTGTCTCTCCAGTTTTAAAGAGCTCTCAAATCTTAAATAGAATTTCAAGTTCCTTAATGAAAGGAAGTGATATATCATGCTTAAAGTAGTAACAAACCCAGTAACCTAAGTTCTAAACTTATTTAAAACCAGCCAGACAAGAAGTCCGGTGTTACTGATGTTCATTGATGCTAAATGCAGCAATGTGTGTGTTTGCAAGGAACCTACACCTCCTTTGCTTATTTTCTTTGTGGTTCTGTTGGCATACAAAGAACAATCTGCTGCAAACGGCTGATGCTTAGGCACCCCCAACTTCACACAGACATTTGGCTAGCTTTGCTTCTTGGCAGATGAGGACAGGGTAATTGTGGAATGTGGGAAGACAACTTGGCTTTATTAGTGGCTTTTGGTTAACAAATTAAGTTGAGGCAAGAGGAGGAAGTATGGAAAATCTCATTTTGTTTGTGATAGCAAATGAGAACTGTGTTGGGCCCAGCTGAAGGCAGTGAAGGAAGGGCGTTTAAAGAAATCGGTTGCAGGTATCTTCAGTGCTGGGGATTTAACTATACTTTTTACATACTTGGTAAGCTATTAAAGTAAAAGTTAATGTTGACTAAACTGCCTTTACAGTAAGTGTCTGCAGACTTTTTTCTTTTTAACCTCAGGAGCAATTTCTGTCAACTCAGTTGTTAGTGTAAGTCGTGCTGGGTTACTGCTGCAGATTGTTGTAGCTTTTGATTAGGCTTAGTATATTGTGTCTTAAATTGCAGTGGCTGAAGTAGAAACCTGTCAAATTATGTACACTGGCAGATGTAAGCCGTTGAAGAATGTGCTAACATTGTTGTTATTGTTGTATTTGACTTCTAAAAGTGCTTCTGGACTTAAACATTTATTGCCTGTAGAACAACATGCACCTTTACATCAGCTTCGTGTCTAGATCAATAGAGATTGATATTTAATAATGTAAGGAGATGGGAACAATGTTAACCCTGTTTCACACTCTGTCAAACTCATTACTACAATGTGTTTTGTATATTGGGAAAATAAGTTCTTAAAAAGGGAATTTGACCAATATAATGTTGGGTGTATGCCTGTATGGAAAGTGCTGTGGGGATGGAGTAGGAAACAGGCTTTACATGTTACCTGTTCTCAGCAGTTGTCAGTTTAAAGGTATTCTGTTCTGCATCCAGCCTGTCATGTTTAACAAGTGATGTGGGTGAAGAGTACAAGTCAGGAAAACTGAATTGCTGACTCTTGCCTGGATAACTATGTAAGGTACTGTTCTATACTTGCTGTATTATCTTTTGGGCATCCTTTCCCAAGCATCTTTCAGTAGGAGTAGATAAAATACTGGCAGAGAGAATGTTTTGGTTTTAATTCATGTGATTACTACAATATAATGAAAACTAGGCTTACAAGTAAAGGATCAAGTAATCAAGGATTAAGCTCTCCAGTTGATGCTGTGTAAGGCAATGTCATCTATTTCAAAGGCATTGAAGTTTAAACGGATGAGTCAGAAATTGGAGGGAAGTGGGATATAATGTTGAGATCAAGAGAGTGTGGGGTAGCTTGTTACCATTATGTTAAGTGCTGTACTTAATTTACTGTTGCAGCATGACTCTATGTCTGTCCTCTTTGCCTTCCTGTATGTATGCAGGGACTCACTGGCGTGCCATTTTTCTCTAATCCACCCTCCATTAGCAAGTGGAATGGGTCAGCTTCATCTGTGATGCTCTTATGCTTCTGACCGAGACAAGGTTTCACCTTACCTGTTAAAGAATGCCTCCTGCTGAACAACTTCTCTGCTGAAAGCATCTCTTTAGGCAGAATTTCTGCGTATCCTGCAGGTCCTCCATCGTTACAAATGAGCTTCACAACTTCTGTGTGGGATTTTTGCACCCTTTTCTTTACATGCCAGTGTAAGAAACAAAACTCTTGATTTGATTTATCTAATAGCTCTTTTTTTTTTTTGCAGATACTATGATCAGCTGTGTTCAATTGAACCGAAGTTTCCATTCTCTGAAAATCAGGTAAGAAAACTTATCAAACCATTGATGAATCACAGCACCTGCAGTGTATGCCTTCCAAGCCTGTACCTAATCCACTGAGCAGTACTGCTATGGGACGAGGCATGTAATCTCTTTGAGCCTTGATTTCCTAATCTCTGTTCATTTGCTAGTCAGTGCTCACATGCTGTACTGAAGTGTCACCTCTAATGGCCATAATTATCTCCATTTTACAGATCTGGAGATGTTCTGAGTTTGGCTAGTGGCTGGAAGGAGTTGTACTGTGCTGATTACTCTTCAGTCCTTCGTTTTCCAAGAAGTCTTTTTCATACTGTGTTCTAAAGGCTTTTAAAAACATAATTTCTATGGGAAAACCTTAAGTAATGGAGTGTTGTTGAAGTAGCACAGGTGTTTTATTCTCAACTTTATTCCCACCTCTACGTCTACTGATGTCATATCATATCTATCTATAAATTAATTATCTATAAATTAGTAAATTATCTATAAAATAAAATAAATTATCTATTAAAAACAATTATCTATAAACTAATCATCATATCTATCTATAAATTAAGTTGTTCTTTTTTTTCCTAGCATATTTGTTCAGAATTTTATCTCTAAGGAGAAATTCAGTTTATCTCTTGACCATTGGAGTGTTCCTCAGGTGGAGACTGGAATAGATCTATAGGCTCCTGTGTTTTGGTAGAAAAAGATGTATCTTTTCCTTAGAAGTGATGACAAATAGGACAGAATTTATGTTTTGTTCTTGATGAAATCATATTTAAATGGTAACATCATTAAAAAAAAACTTTCTTTTTGGACTTGGTTACCAGTAAGGGAATAGTTTTAATGCAGTTCAAGCTGGCTTGGGTTTTGCATATAGTTGCATTCAGAGAACTGCACTTTAGCTGTTAGTGTTGAAAATGATGTGATATGGTTATCTGGAAGACTGGTAAACTTGAAGAGGGAGTTCTGCAGTGCTATAAACTGGTCCATCAGAGGGAAGTAACTGTCAATGGAAGAAGCAATGAACAGCTGAGGGCCAGAACTTGTAGCTGCAATGCTAGTGCAGGAAAATTATTCACCAAGCAGTTCTGTGCCCTTTCTGAAGTTATTCTAACAAATCATTTTAAACCAAGTAGTTTTACTGTCTTTTCTGGTTTAATACCAGTTGTGCACAACTAGGTCAACTAACTGAATAAGGAATCAAAGCGTGGAACTTTGAGCAGATTCGTTGAAGTATTTGCATTGTCTATGAAGTACACACTGGAACTGTAACATAAACCATGCTGGTTTTACCAGAATTGTCTTTCCTAAGTGCATTTCCTGATAATCATAGAATAGTTAGGGGTGGAAAAGACCTTAAGATCGTCCAGTTCCAACCCTCCTGTCATGGGCAGGGACACCTCACCCTAAGCCATGCCATCCAAGGCTATGTCCAACGTGGCCTTGAGCACTGCCAGAAATGGAGCAACTTCCTTGGGCAGCCAATTCCAGTGCCTTACCACCCTCACAGTAAAGAACTTCCTCCTTATATCCAATCTAAACTTACCCTTTTTAAATTTGAACCTGTTACTCCCTGTCCTATCACTACAGTTCCTAATGAAGAGCCCCTCCACAGCATCCCTATAGGCCCCCTGTAATGTAAAAAAATGAATGAATTCTGGTATTACTAACCAGGTCCAAATATGCTACCAGTTTGGAGCAGTGGAAACTGCCTGGTTAGATGGTTTCCTTTAGCTGTGACTGTACCAGACCATCAGGCTTATTTGGAGAAGAATATCTTGGTTTGGAAATAAATATATCTGTCACTCAGGTTATGAGCAGAGCTCAAAGCTTATTTTGAGCATTTCTGTCTGTTCTGCTTGAAATGTTTTGAGCAAACTTAACAAGGAGGACAAAAGGGGGATTTTTATTTCTTTTTTTTTTAATAAACCTTAATGATTTTCTGAAACTTGCAGAATGTTTGTGGTGCTACAAGCGATGAAGTGTTTAACACAATTAGAGTATAAAAGGATTTGAAATTGGGATGAAATTGGGATATTTTCTGAATATCTCTCATTAAATATGAAATCAAGATCTTTCTTTTTCCCAACTTTCAGGTCTGTGTAACATTTACATGGAAAGATGCTTTTGATAAAGGATCACTTTTTGGAGGATCTGCCAAGCTGGGTATGTGGATGACTGAAAGTGCAAGTGTTCAGGATACTGAAGTTAGAGAATGTTTTTATTCCCTGAGTTGCTAATAGTCTTTCTAATAGCTTTCAAATGATGTGAACTATATTGTAACAGATTAATCAGTTCACCATTGGTAATGAATAAATGCAAAGGTTTTCTATAAAATTGAGATTTGGTATGGGTTTTTCGTGAGGCACCAACACATGTGCTGTCTTGTAATAGTTATGCTATCTGCTCCTCAGACTTTTTCTGGGAGCAGTCCCAACTGACATGAATCAAAATCGTTCAAGTTAACATTAAACTTCATAGTGGTAGGTTTTGGTAAGCCAAACTCCTCTACATGAATAAGATTCTCATGAGAGGTACTTGGGAGTGAGTGAGTCCCTTCCAGAAGAAGGGAAGTGATGGTAGCTGGCTTCAGTGTCCTAATCTGATAGCACATTTTGCTCAAGAAAATGGAAGGATCTTACATTGCCCTGAAAGGATTTTCCTGCTATTTCTTTATAAAATATTTTCATGCAGATTTGAATGCTTGGAAAGAAAAAAAGCATTTGTTTCCTGCAAACATAAGGAATTTTGAGTCTGTGATTCATTTCAGTCATATAGGGACAATTCTGCAGTGCAAAATCAGGATTATTAGATGGATTTGGAAGAATTGTCAGTGGAGAAACTGAGACTAAATCCTTTTGAATTAAGTGAGGAACTGTTCAGTTATGTGTCATTGTTCCTCAGTCCGATGTCCAGACTGAAATTTGGTTTAAAACTTCCATGCAGCTGAGATACAGGGCTGTGACTTAAGAGCTCTGGCTCTTGCTCTTGTGGCAAACTTTTCCCAGCTCCCACTGAATCCCAAGTCTGTATTGCAAGGATAGCTGACAGATACTGTGGCTGCTTGAAAAGTGACCCAGTTCGCAGCATGGCATGTAATCTGAAATATGTTGCCTTAAGTTAACAGGTAGGGCTATAAACAGATGGGACTGAGGAAAATCTATATGGCTAAACAGCTGTTCTTACTGTAAATCACACTTGAGATGCAATCCAGAGTGTAAAGTAATTCTGCATATAAAGTCATTTTGCACTTCAAACTTTAAAGCCATGTTTTCTTTCTTGTGTTTGTTTCAGTCTTTTGAATGATGTATTAAGTTGCATGAGATTATCTGGAAAATGAACCACAGAAGAGAGATGATCTAGATAAATAGCTGTTATCTTGCAGAAATACAGTGACTGTGTTAACACTTTTCACTCAGAAACACAATGGGAAGAATGGCATGCGAGATTTACAGCTGCTTGTCTGAAAGTTTGATGCAGGTTGCTAATATGGAAGCTTCAGAGATCTGTTAGATAAATCTGTAGCTGTATAAGGAGGCTGGATGTTAATGAAAGAAAACAAATTTGCCCTTTTAGTACTTTTGTGTTTTAAGGATAGAAGTTGTATGTGGGTTTGAGGAACTAAAAATTCACTAGCTGAGTTTTCTGTATTCTCCAAGATAAGCATCTAAACACTTTTAACAGTAGTATATACCTGCAGTCTTCAGGTTTTCCAATGCTTGCATATGGCAAATAACCTTTGAAAGCAATTAATAAGTTCAGATGATTCCTGTTCAGGTATTGCTGTTTCTAGAAGTGTGGGCTCCATCCTCTGGGGTTGTGAAGTTCTACAGGAGTCGAGCCTGGACAGGCTACATTGCTGTCTACTGAGCACAAGTTTTAACTAAGTAAATCCGTAGCTGTTTCAGTACATGTATAACCAAGATATTTGTCAGCATTTTCAATTTGTAACAATAGCTTTGAGAGGTGGAAAATTCCCTGCGTTGCAATAGTAACACAGAGCATGCAAAAGTCTCTGGCCTCAGTGAGAGAAGGGTATTTAATCTTGCATTCAGGATGCAGTAAGAGCCTGTAATTGGGAAGTTACTGTAAATCAGCTAATGCATTCAAGTTCATATTCCAGATTATCTTTCAGTAGTGCTTGTGTTTCTGTATCTTCAGGAGCAAAAAGCTGCACTTGAGTTAGAAAGATTTTCACATTGTTTTCTGTATTGTATGGGTTTATATACTACCGCTTTTATGCTTTGTGCTGCTCTCTGTAGTTCCTCACATGAAACACTTTGTGTAGGTACTACATTAGACTATGTAAAGCTTTCCTAATAAGGATGACTTCAAACATGAAAGGTTTGGTATGATTGGGTTTTTTTTGTTTGCTTGGTTTTCTTTGTTTTGGCTTGAAACTGTTGGTATCTTAAGTAAAGATATCAGTAGCATTGGCTTATCTATAGGTGCCTGCATACTAAGGCTTATGGCCTTAACACTATGGGTAACTGTCCATCTTGATTGCAGCTCTGGCAAGTTTGGGGTATGAGAAGACATGTGTTTTATTCAACTGTGGAGCGTTGGCAAGCCAGATTGCAGCAGAACAGAATCTAGATAATGATGAAGGACTAAAAGCTGCAGCTAAGCATTATCAGGTACAGAGCTCCGTGCTTATGCTTAGGAATTCAGAATAATTAATCTGAGAACATCAAATACGCATCTCTCGATTCTAAAGCTGTATATACCCCTACATAAATATATACATGTATTTTCTCCCTCTTAATTGCAAAGGTAGTTGGCTAAGTACTTACTTGCCAGCTTGGAAGAATTTAATCTGCTAGAGTTCAGTGTACTCCTTCCCTCAAGTATGTTGGTAACTTATACCCTTCAGCTTAAGATTTAATCATTTTAGCTAGTATGAGTTTTAGTTTTAACAAGTTTTACAGTAATAATATATTTCTTATATATATATATATATTTCTTCTATGGTGTACGTTAAAATGTCCATATTCTCATGTTTTTAACCAATATACCTTTCCTTACAGTCCATCTTGATAAATGTATTGGTGTTAGTGGTTCCGAGAACAATGAATGGTTTAATGGCTAAACAATAAATAAGAGACCGTAGTCCAAAACAGCTCTATTTTTAAGTTGTTTTATGCATTATATTTGTAGGAGAGAAAGTCTTTTGGAAACATGAATGATAATGTATAATTTTGTTTTACTTAGTTTGCAAGTGGTGCTTTCCAACACATTAAAGACACGGTTCTGTCAGCATTGAATCGAGAACCTACAGTGGACATCTCTCCAGATACGGTTGGAACTCTCAGTCTTATAATGTTGGCTCAAGCCCAAGAAGTCTTTTTCTTGAAAGCTACAAGAGGTATATTTTACTCTTCAGCGTCTGTGTTCATGTGCACTTTACAACTTCCACAAAAACTTAACAAGTGTGTTGAGTTGTTAAGAGTTTGTAAAGGGCCTTTCAGAAGTTAGTTTTGCCTTTACTAAGCTTGCTTCCATCACACCCTTGCAGGTCATTAAAGGGAAACTACAGGTACCACTTTTGTTTCGGGTTCACTTGGTGGTGCAGTTTTCCTGTCTGCCTTTCCTTTTTATGTCCGAAACCATTAGTCTCCATAGTTACAAAGGAGTCTGTTGGTTTATGTTTTTTTCCTTTTCCCCCTTAAGAATGAGGCATTCTCTGAAGGAGCTGCCAGTGCTAGAAATAGTTCATAGGGGTTTTGCCACTACTCCCCTCTTCCCCTGTCTGAGAAAGCATTTCTTGAGAATTGAGAATGAAATGACTGTACTGGGAAAGAAAGGAGATGTTCTAAGAGTTTAGGGGTACCAAAACCTCTGCTCCTAATTTCAACAGAGGAACTCCAACCAAGTCTAACTCTTGAGTATGCCTGGTTTACCTTGGAAAGTGAAGTTCTGCAGGTAGAACAAAAAATGATATCCCTAACTGTTAAAGACTGATTGTGAAACAATGATTCAGGGCTGCGTATTGTAATACAACTGTTAAAGAACATAGGCTTGAAAGAATTTTCCTGTGGAACAGTACAATCTTTGGTACAAGATCTCTTTCTCTTTCCTGTTCTGCTTTTCTGTCTGTATTTACCATAGGTTGTGCACCTGGAAATTACAGATACCTAAAAGTAGAACTGAGGACGTGGAGGTGATAGGCCATCGACTGCTCTCTCCTCGCATTGTTTGGCATACAGTGGAGAGAAGACAGTAGTTAACTTAATGGAATGTTTCTTCTCTTCACAGGGAAGGTCCTTGAAAAATTCTTGTACCCTTACTGCCTTCAGGCGAATCTCAAGGAGAAACTCTTGTCCTCCAGCCAACTGATAAATTAAGTCTATATTCTTTATCATTCTGCTGGTACTATTTTAGTCTGGCTATTTGGACATTGCTTTGAAATGAATTTGTGTGACGAATGCCTGGAGCTTTTCTTCAGAGCAGGAGCAGGGGCTTAACCTCATTTTGCATGAGAAATAGATCTGTCTGCCACCTGGATTCTTCTTATCCAAACATGAGAAAGACAAAGCAAAACCGATTCAAAACTGTGTGTGCTCAGTGGAATGAAGATTTTTTTTGTGCCTGGTCCCAAGACAACAGGTTTGCTAGTGTTAGAAGGACAGTAGGGTTAATAATCATCTGACTATGGAGGCTGTCGATGTTGCCACATGTAGAAGCCCTTTCCCTTGGCAGGAAAGACGTTTTGTGAAGAATCATGTTTGATAGCATGATTAATTTCAGCAGCCTGTTTTAAGGGGAAATGCTTCAAAGTTTGATCTCAAAACTTGAATGTAACTTCTTGCCGTGTTGACTGTTTGCCTTAGTTACAGTTTTTGGTTACTGTTGTCATAGACAATCAATTTAGCAGCTTACTAGCTGATAATGGTATTTCTGATAGAACTGAAGTTTGTTCACAAGTTGAAGTGCTTGTCAAAACCCAAATTAGCCAGGGAAATCTACCTCCACTGCATGGCTGCACATCAGTTCTTTAATTTCTGAGCCTTTCTGAATGCTTTCTTTACATGTCTTCAAGTCTGCGTGTGATGGCTATTCCATGTCAACGCTTATGTTGTAGCTGTGATGTTTTAAAGTTATAGGAGTAGAACTAGAGCATCTGATTGTAGAAGATGTATTTGGAGCTGTCTGCATGGACAAGTGAGTCTCCCCTAACGTTTACTTTGTTAAGGGAAGCTTAGTTAATATGCCAGTGTCTTCTTTTCCTTAAAGCTCAGGCTCTGTGAAGGAGGATGCAGCTACCGCACACTAGGTGGGGCTAGAAAGACACTAAGTTTTATTTCATTTGGCTGTATTAAATATTTAGTGCACTGGACAGAAACGTTTTAACAAAGAAGTGAATTGCTAAATCTCAGACTCCTTCCTCTGTTTGTCATCTAAATCCTGTTCCACAGTGAAAAGATCTTTCTGGCTTTGCCTCATAGAAGGTAAATATATTCAATCGTAGCTCATGCTTGAAGTGCTGTAGATAGATGTGTGAATATGCAGGAATGACCACTTGGGAATTCTTTTGGTTTAATTTTGGCAATTAAGCATACTCTGCAGATTTCCTAATCTCCCCATGTGCTTCCTCCCTCCCTCCCTCCGTGCCGATTAGTCTGGCAGTACACAAAAGTCACCTGAATTGGAGGATGCTTGTTTGTAAGGGCTGCTATTTCAAGTGGATGGCTGACATTTGTATTGATAGCCTGCCTTCTCTTGGAAGGCTGAATTGCTAGTGCAGGCCAGAAGTGATTATGAAGGGGGATAAAGATAGAGCCAGCATGTTCCTGCTTTGACAGTTTTGGCTTCAGGAACAGGGTGAGGACATGAGGCAGGGAATACCTCAGCCTTAAGGCACATGCAGCTCTGATGAAGTAGTGGATATCTCTTGGAGGGGCTGTAGTTATTTATGTCAGCAGCTGCCCAGAGTTTTCTTACACAACCACCTGAACCTTTGGTGTCATGATGGAAGTAGAAAATCCGAAAACTGCTACTGGATGTCTAGAGAAGAATGGAATCCCACCGTTTCGAGTTACTGTGTCAAGCTGTACTGTCAGAATGCAGTTGCTGCTGTTTGAAGTAATTTACCTGCTCACTTGTAAAACCTGATGATAATCATTCTTTATTTTCCTCCTCCTCCCCCAGATAAAATGAAAGACGGTATCATAGCTAAACTAGCTAATCAAGCTGCAGATTACTACGGAGATGCTTACAAACAATGTCAATATAAAGATACTTTGCCCAAGGTTAGTAACTCTGATGGAAATAATCTGGAATGTGCTGTTATTGTGAATAACTGTTTACAATGTACTTGATGAAATACACTTGAAGTGTATCCTCAAGAAAAGCTGACATATTGCTACGTTTAAGGGAGCTGAGCCTGTAATTTGAAATAGAATGAAGAATCTAGGAAGCAAAAGATAGTGTGGGGTTTTGGTTTTTGTGTAAGTAAAATCTTATTACATGAAGTGTGTCTAATTGCAACGTATTTCATTTAAAGTGAACTTGAAATGCTTATGATGATGTTTAAGGATGCCTTATTAGCACTTAATGCCTTACTAAACCTGTTTTTTCAAACTAACACTTCCTAATGGGGCTTAACTGGCTTCTAGTCTCAATGTGTTTATGTGACATTTGCTCTCACGTTGACAGCATGAATACAGTGGTACTGTTCACTTACCTGTTCATGAAATGCATGACTGGAAGTCAGTGTGTCCCCTCTGGTCTTCCGCCTGCCTTCTTCTCTTTCTCCACCCCAAAACAATCTTGATACTTGTAAAGTATTTCAGTTTAGTGCTGAATGTTCATTTGAGTGCTGTTCGTTTTGGAAGATGCAGAAGGATGTTTTTTCACACTCTATATATGTACTGTATAACAAAAATGAGCAGGTTTTCAATGTATCAATTATGTTCAAATCATGAAATAACAAAATCTGTTATGCAGTGTTATAAATGTAAAAGATTTACTTTTGATATTCCTGGACTCTTGAAATCTGTATCTAGTTAAGGAGGAGGTTGTTTTCCATAATGCTTTTTTTTGTGCATGTCCCTGAGAAGCATCCGTTGTTCCTGATTTGCAACTGGTTTCCATACTCTTATGATAACTATTGCAGGGGTGTTTCTTGTTGCAAAGAAGATACGGAATATACTAGATTTACTAAGAATACACCAGGAAACGTACTGAAAGTATAATTACCAGTGATAAATGGAAGTGGTTGATGTTTGGTCCTATAACTTGATATGCAGTCTTAGTCAAACTGTTGCCAAAGTATTTGCTGAAAGCATTTTTATTCCCTCAGGGGGAAAAAAAGTCAGGTAATGTTTCCTCCACTCCCACATTTTTCGAATGCAGCATAGAATCTTGATAATGCTAGGAACTAGGTGAGTAAGGGCTACTGTGCTGAAGTAGAAGTAGGCATTTTTACTCTTAAGCAGTGCCTTACACAAATGCCTTTGTAGGCCAGTCAGTGGCTTTTCAGATGTGTTGGAGGGGTTGGAGGGTGGTTTTCAAAGTCAAATAGATACCTTGCTTGGCTACAGTTGCTAGATGACTCCATGTATGCACATATTTCCTCTCATGCACTCTGTCATTTTATGGATTGGGCCAGTTAGGTCTTACAGAATCATAGAGTAGTTAGGGTTGGAAAGGACCTTAATATCACCTACTTCCAACTCCCCTGCCATGGGCAGGGACTGATTTCTGAGAGGCAATGAGATATAAGAAAGACATTGCTTTGTCTTTAGTTGTGGACCATTCTAAGCCACAGATCTGCTCCCTTTTCCAGGTGCAAAGTAATCTGCCAACTGATTACATGAAAGGATATAGTAAGGTTTGCTGGCTCCCTGAGTTAGCACCAGCTCTGAGAACAGCTGTGTGTTCAGGGGTGTGAAATAGAGGTTGATATGTGCCAGATTCCAGTTGCAAGGCCTCCCACACCTTCACATTTACCCTCTTTGATTTGTTTTTATTTCTGGGGCTGCAGCAAGTTTGCACATCTGTGAAGAAGCAGGTCTTTTTATACTGAGGTATTTAAAGCATCACTGTGGTTTTTCAGTGCACCTGGATTTAAGAGATAAAACAGTAAGGCCAAATCCTTGATCAAAGACCATGCCCGTCCTGTGGGCTGCAGCATAATGTTTTCTTCATGTCTTGGTTGTTACTCCTGCAAAGTCCATTTACACAAGTGTAAAAACGACTTCTAAACTGCTTTCCGTGTCAGCAGTTACTTGTTCTCTTTATTTCTTCTTTGCTTTTGTAATTGTAGAGCTACTTTCTTGGTAGATCTGCTGCTGTTTTAAGTGGAATTGCCTTGTTAAAGAAACCCCACAACCAAACCAAGCAAAACCCCCCCAAAGACCTTTATTCTCCCTCCACCTTCTCAGAACATTGTGTCTTGGCTTTGTCTCAGGGGCATTTGGGTGGGTTCTTTCAACTATCTTTTCTAATACATGCATGCATTTCTAATCTATGAAATAAATGGTGCGACTTCATGGCTTGAATTTAAATCACAGTCCCATCTGCAATAATGGATATGCAGAATTTTGCAACAACACATTAAAAAAAGGAGAAAAAAAGAAAAGAATGGATTCAATCCATGCAAAGTCACATGGCCTCTGACATTTACCTCTAATATTTTAACCTATTAAACCATTAATTGGGTGATTCTAATTTCCTTTTCTTCTTCCTTTTTCTTCCTGCATCCCATGTTGTCTGTGGTGGTTATTGTGGTTGGACTTTCCCCTGGTCAGTATTTTTATTTCCAGGAGGTGTTTCCTGTTCTGGCTGCAAAGCACTGCATTATGCAGGCCAATGCAGAGTATCATCAGTCTATCCTGGCAAAACAGCAGAAGAAATTTGGTGAGGAAATCGGGAGGTTACAGGTGGGTAATGGTTTTTTCTGCTCTGAATACTCTGGGAAGACTTTAGATCCTGAGAAGCTAGCTCAGAGTGCTGACATCCAAATAACCAAGCATGAAACATACTCAGAAATTGCAAAGCATGTTTTTCACATGAATGAAATCAGCAGCAGCTAAAAAGAGGAGAGATATGTCTACAGCCTTTGTAAAGACGGGTTTTAAGGATTTTGGGGTGGTTTGATACTGTTTGATGCATTAAGTCTGCATCTTTACATTTGCAGAGGCTTCTTACCCCGGTATAGCTAATGTAACAGATTTTAAACTACCTTTTCTGAAGTCCCCCTAACATTAAAAGTCTGCTTGGTTAAACCTAACTCCTTTCCTGCAATCCTGATTTACAGCTGAGGCAGTTTTGAAAAGCACACAAACAGTTGTATTTTTAGACTTGATAGATTTCTGCCTCTGTATCTGGTTTCTAGAGGAACTTGGCTATAGATGTTGTAATGATTAGGGTCTTCTCGTGTTTTAAGCACAACGGGGTGGGGGGAATGGCTAAAAGTAACGATTTTGTTCAAATGCTTTGGGGGGGGGAATAAAGTAAAGAAAAAATGCTGTTTCAACTGACCTTGTAGGATCTGTGTGCAGTAGCTGTGTACTGATAGGCAGAAAGCTGAGAGACTTGCAGAAGACTGTCCTGTTGACACTTTGAAAGTTACCACTATGCTTTTATTGACTTGGTTCACACTGAAGCCTTAAACATAGGGGTCTTTTGTATGCTTACTTGATAATGAGGTACCTATATGAGCTTCTAGTAGCAGCTACGACTGTATTACTGGGTGATAGATGTAGGTGTGCCTGCTGTTTCTTCTTGAGTTCAACTCTGCTTTGTGGCTCTCCTAGGACTTCACTGTAATAGAATATTCTTTATCTATTTAATTTGGTTTTTAGTGTTCACCCATGACAGCTCTGGCTGTATCAAACTTACTGCTGTTAAGTTCTAGAGTAAATTAACTTGCGACCATGATTTTTCTATGCCTATCTGGGAAGCTCATCAGTTTTCCGAAGCATAGATGAAAGGAAAAAGAAGTTATTCTGATTGTAACTGTGTTTAAAAATCTCTTTTAGCATGCAGCAGACTTAGTGAAAACCGTGGCATCTCGTTATGATGAATATATAAATGTGAAAGATCTGGTTGACAAAATCAACCGCGCGCTTGCAGCTGCCAAGAAGGACAATGACTTCATTTACCATGACCGGGTTCCTGACCTGAAAGATTTGGAGTCCATTGGAAAAGCCAGTCTTGTCAAGTCTACTCCAGTTGTTGTTCCACTCAGTCAGAAATTCACTGGTGAGTGAAGTGTGTAGAGTGCATGGGGTCACTGTTACCTTGTGACACCTGGGTACCACCACCAGCGTTCGTTTGTACCATGAAAAGGTCAGCATCTGCTTTGTACAGTAGTGTTTTTGAAAGTGTGGTTTGTCTTTTCCAGTTTAGTGTCCTACCATTTGATGATGGAAGTACTGGAAAAATAAACCACAGCTTGAAAATCATCATCTGCAATGTGTTCTTCTCTTATTTTTCTCATATTTTCTCAGCAACTGTATTTTGCTTATTAAACCAGCCTTTTCAATTTCAGAAAGAACACTAACACAAGGGAAAAGTATCAAATTGTACCATCTTAACAAACCTAGCTGCTGGCTTTCCATAAGGCTGAGATAGTGTTAGTTTGTTGGCTGTACAGGGGAGTTCTGAAAAGTGATCCTTCCTTTTCTAATTTGGTGCTTTCAAGAAGCAAAATTACAAATGAAGCCTGAAGAGTTATCTTATTTGTAATCCTACAGTTGTTTTAAATGTAATGCCTTTAAATTATTTCTATCTCAGATTTCAGTTTTTAAGACTGAAATCTAACCTGAACACCTGTAGAAATAGTGTTTTTAAGACATCCTGGGGAGTTGGAGGGAGTATCTGAAGCTGTTCAGTCTCTATAATACAGCCTAAGTAACGGAGCTGTGAAGATGTTTGTGTCCTTCACGGTGCAACTTGAGTAATTTATAATGCTTTAATTGCAGACCTGTTTGAGAAGATGGTTCCATTGCAAGTTCAGCAGTCTGTGAGTGTTTATAACCAGAGGAAGGCAGATCTAGTGAACAGGTTAATAGCCCAGATGAGAGAAGCCACAAATCTGGCAAATGGGTAAGTATGGCTTTTTGTGACATTTCTCCTGAGGAGCTGTGGAACAGCCTACAAACATCAGTTCCCTTGCAGCCTGCAGACATCCAGATTACAGCAGCATTTTGTCTAACTGTAGGATAGGCTGACAAACTTATGCCATAGAGGGGTATTGAGAACTACTTTTCTGCAGACTGAAAGCTTAGCAAGAGCAAATAGTTTTTCATTTCCTTCCATCTTCCCTTATTTTTGAGAGTTTGGCACTTGCTCAGTGTACTGGTTGCAGTACCATCAATTTGAAGGAATTTCACGTTCCAGCTTGATTGTACTAGTGACTCAATAAATTATATTCCCTTCCCCCAAAAGCAGAAATTGCTCTTTACAGTAAATAATCATAAAAAAATCCTATCAAGCTAAAAGATAAGAATGTAGCTCATGGCATTTACTCCTAAAAACACTTCTTATATTTTTAAGTGCTAAAAGATGAGAGCTTTTTAAGCACTTTGAAACATGGTTTTGGTGAGGTATACACTAGCAATCATTCAGTTTTCAGTTTGAAATTCCTCTCCAGGAGTACATTATGCTCTGTTCCCATTCCTGTTGACTGAGTGGTTGTTTGGACAGCAGTGTTATTTACAGGATAAGGCTACAGACAAGCTGTTGTTTAACATGTTGACTTTTTCAGTGTGTTGGCTTCCCTCAATCTTCCTGCTGCTATCGAAGATGTGTCTGGGGATACTGTTCCTCAGTCTATTTTGACCAAGTCTAAGTCTGTGATAGAGCAGGGAGGAATTCAGACTATTGATCAACTGATCAAAGATCTGCCTGAACTGCTACAAAGGAACAAGGAGATTTTAGATGAAGTAAGTAAGCTCAGCAACTACTACCACTAAAATGTTGCTAAAAGACACCACCTCTGAACTTTTTCCTCTTAAAGTGCTAATAGGAAAAGTTCACAATTAACCAAAATGCCTCTAACTTTAATAGCACTTTAAAAACATGTCATGTAAGTTTCTAGTGGATGCAGAAGCTGTTCTGTCACATGTGCCTGTTCCTTGACAAGCGTTTTGGTTTTCAATGTTTGGGTGGGGAAGGGAGCATTCTAGAGAGATGTGGATGATTTGTGTCTTTCAAGCTTGTTTCCTGTTTACCAAATTATGAAGTATGTATAGACATTCTTCATATATTCAACACTAACTGTTTCATGTTTAGAACTGTGTATAATGCATGCAATGGTTTGCTCTTGTAGTCACTAAGATTATTAGATGAAGAAGAAGCAACAGACAGTGACCTGCGAACAAAATTCAAAGAGCGCTGGCAGAGAACTCCATCCAATGACCTCTATAAGCCTTTACGGGCAGGTAAAGATCATGCTTTGGTTGTGGGGATGATCTGAAAATGGCCATTCTCATTGTGCAAATTAAAGTAGTCTGGTAAATATTTGTAACGATACAAATGTGTGGCTCTGTTAATACACTGTAGGGAAGGGATGGTGTCCAGAGGGACCTTGACGCACATCCTAGGTGGGCCAATGCCAACCTGATGAAGTTTAACCATTTCAAGTGCAAGGTCCTATGCCTGGGTCAGGGCAACCCCAGGCACAGCTACAAGTTGGGCAGAGAAGAGATTCAGGCCAACCCTGCACAGAAGGACTTGAGGGTGTTGGTTAATGAGAACATGAACATGAGCCAGCTTCAGTGTGAGCTCACAGCACAGAAAGCCAACCGGGCTGCATCAAAAGGAGCATGACCAGCAGGCTGAGAGAGGTGATCCTGCCCCTCTACTCTGCTCTTATGAGACCTCATTTGGAATATTATGTGCAGTTCTGGTGTCGTCAACATAAAAAGGACATGGAACTGTTGAAACAAGTCCAGAGGAGGGCCACAAGGATGATCAGGGGATTGGAGCAACTCCCGTATAAAGATAGGATGAGAAGGTTGAGGCTGTTCAGCCTGGAGAAGAGAAGGCTGCGTGGAGACCTCATGACAGCCTTCCAGTATCTGAAGGGGATCTATAGG
>JASSUY010028688.1:9447-19957 GCA_032466535.1 Forpus xanthops | reverse complement strand
CATAGCCTTGGGTGACATGGTTTAGTGGGAGGTGTCCCTGCCCAGAGCAGAGGGGTTGGAACTAGATGATCTTGAGGCCCTTTCCAACCCTAACTATTCTATGATTCTATGAGGTGCAGGATGGGTGCTACAGCCTGAGAAGGCTGCAGTGCCATCTGTTGCTGCAGCCAGCACATGTCCAGGTGCAGGGAGCCTGGCCTCCCAGAAGCAGCAGTCACTTCCCACTTCTACAGGGACTGAAACATTAGACATCCTCCACCTCGAATATCTTGTTTGGCACTCTGAACCTTTCTCACCTTGTCACCCTCCAGTAGTATTCCTCTAATCTTGTCACTTCTCCCCTTTATCCTTTTTCTAGCACCAAGCAGGAGAAGGAATATAGCCTCATGCAGTGGAGAAGCAGGGAAAGGAAAAGTGATTAAGTGAAGTTAGTAGGAGTCACAGGGAAAAGAAAGGATCCAGTTCCCAAGATTCAGACCTTACATGCTTGTAAGGTCTAGAAAAGGAAGAGATACGTGTTCCCAACCACAGCTTTTGCAAGTCTCCTACAGCCTTTCAAAACCTGATGGTACTGTGCCTGTCCAAAATGCTCTTATTTGTCCCAGTTCCCCTTGTCTACTTGCAACTTGTCTACTGCCCCTGGAACTCTCCTCCAGTCTTGTCTGAAACTCCACTAACTCCTGGATTATTTTCCCCAAAAATACTCTCAAAAACCAATTCAGCTGTCTTCCTGCAGCAACTACTCTTGACAAACCCTTACCAGCCAAATATCCTGACCAGAACATCCCACCGCCTTCCCAGCACCCTCCCAGTTCTCTTGTGACCCACTTAGAGATTACGTATTCTTTTCTGGAGACCTTAAACAGTAACTTGTGCCAATGAGAAAAATCTGGCATGATGACCTGCAATTACAGAATTGCAAGGTGCTGTGGCATATTAATAACTAGAAAAGATTCAGCAGGTTCCTGATTACTGGATTTACATTAGGGTGTCTACAAAAGATAAGAAATTGTGACAGAAGGCCTGAGACTAGACAATTTAATGGTCCATTTCTCCTTATTCCTTACAAATGAATGATTAAGCAGAACAAATCATAGCATTTCAGTATCAGAAAGGGGCCTATAGGATGCTGGAGAGGGACTCTTCATTAGGAACTGTAGTGCTAGGACAAGGGGTAACACATTCAAACTTAAACAGGGGAAGTTTAGGTTAGATATAAGGAAGAAGTTTTTTACTGTAAGGGTGGTGAGGCACTGGAATGGGTTGCCCAAGGAAGTTGTGAATGCTCCATCCCTGGCAGTGTTCAAGGCCAGGCTGGACAGAGCCTTGAATGGTATGGTTTTGAGGGAGGTGTCCCTGCCCAGAGCAGGGGGGTTGGAACTAGATGATCTTAAGGTCCTTTCCAACCCTAACTATTCCATGATTCTACGATTCTAAATACTTACTTTTTTAATGTGAGCCAGGTAAAAGTCAATGAAATCTTGTGGTTCATCTGGTGTCCCACGTTCCATGTGCATTCTAATCTCTCTCCGTGTAAAATTGCTCAGGACATCATAGCAAGACAATGCCTTCTTATGAGGACCAGGGAGGCGGCACATCAGCCAGGGGAAGATTTCATACAGCTATGGGAGTGACACACAAAGTCTCTATCACTAGAAAAATGCATTTTAGACCTACTAAAAAGAGAATGTAATATTTATCTTAGCAGATGTTTTTGGCATGATTAGTAAAATCTTCTGGCAAAGATTATGCTTATGTTTTGAAGTTGTGAAACAGTGCACTATAGAATTTCTGGCTGTGTTCATGGTAAGATTCGGAGTTGCACTGACTTTCAGCCCAACCACAAGCCAAATTAGAATAATTATAATTAGAATGAATTGTATTCAATCAATGTATTCAGTTACAATGAACTGCTTTGAGACGTTAAAAGGTAAGATCCTGCCCTCCAGTGGAGAATACCAGGAAGGCAGAAGCAAAGATGTAAACTATCCCCGCTGGGATGTGCAAAAGCAGTTCATACAACCCAGAGCAAGGGCCAGCTAGCAGCGGCTGGTATAGGAAAGCGGAAATCCCCCAAAGAACTCCCAAGAGTCCTCAATAAAACATGAAACATCTGAAACCCAGAGAAGCTAAAACAACTACCTGACAATTCTGAGTGCTTCTCTAGAAAAGAAGACAGAATTAGCTGACATAACCTGACCAGTTTTATTCTTCTCTCTTGCAGTTTGGGAAAACCTGGCCTAAGAACAGCTGCTTTCTACCTATTCCAATAGCTAGAAAGTTCATTCTAATTTTCACCTTATATATTTATGACTGGGTGATTTGTAACATCCTTGTAACTACAAAGTATTTTCTCTTGATAGTTCTTTTCCTGCTGGAAGCATAATCCCACAATTTACTTATCAGCAGAAGTTCTACCCTTTCTCAGCCTTCATCTTGCTGAGCCCTTCTCCTACTCTCATAATTATACTGCAAGAAGCACGTCAGTAGATGTTGACTGAAGGCTGGCTGGCTGTGATAGACTATACTTCAGCCTTTTTGGAAAACCAGTTCTTATTGTCACACATACAATTACTAATTAATCATTGCCTTATCACAGAGAGGGAGTAGTGCAGCCTTACAGATCTATGTGAGCTTCACACAGAACTTCAGACCCATTTGGTTTAGTTCCACTTCTGGTACTGTTCAGAAGCTTTACATGCAGCTGTCTGACTAACTATATATGGTTGCCCAAATCACATAGTTTCCTACTCTCCTTTCTGGCACTTTCTGGCTAGTATGGCACCCTAAATGTAAGTGGAATTTATATTTCAATGTTCAAGAAAAGAACTGAGCCCATCCACCTTCCCACTACGAGTCCTATCAAAACTCTTCCTTCATTTCTGGAGGGGCCCAGTCCATAGCATTCTCCTGTTCAGGGCTGGACAAGATGGAATCCAGTTAAGACATGGCGGTATGGATGCAGCAACATCCACTTTTTATGTAATACTAAGTACCCTTTGTATCTTGGAAGTGGGAATATTGCAGCCTTCCCTTTGGAATGGTTTGAACCTTTGTTTTTATTTCCCAGAACAGTATCTAAATCATTGGAATAAAGCAAAGCTTCATTAGGAAAGAGAAAATACCACCTTCTCTGTATCCCAAAAGCCAGTCTCACTTGCCACCACTGCACACAATTTATAGGACCAAAACTAGGCTAAGCAAAAGGGAAGCTGGTCATAACTCAATGAGAAGAATGCTCCACGGAATGTGGGAGGAAATCTCTGTGTTACAGGGACTGCTTACTTTTTTTTACATTGTGAGGCTACTGTGTAAGATGTATGGGATAACTTTAGGAGTGGAACCAGAACCAGAACTCCTGGGCAACTTTAATACACTTCTGTGCAAAGCAGGCCTCTTCTAGTGACAGGTAAGACTTCAACTCTCAGAAGAGCACTGACTGTTTTGATTGCCAAACCTATGGGTGTATTTGCTGGCTTAGCATTTACCATTTTCTGCTGCCTGGATGCAGACCTGCTCCTCAGTCAAGGTGAAGAAATGGAATTTCTCTGGGAAGTCTTCAAGTCTCCACTTCTTATAGAGGAAATGGAGATAAGTAGCCAATAGCAAAACACATATTTGAATGATTATTCCCTCACTCTCTTCATTCATCCATTCAAAAACTTTTGCCTAGCAGCTACCTCTTGAATCTGCATTTCTCACTTTCTGCCTTATTCAGAAAAAGACAACAGTTTACATACATGATGAATAAAGCTGCCTCCAAATTTGAACAGACGCTCTGTGGCTCTAATCAGTTCATGGAAGGTTTCATCCTCTCTGGAGAAGCGATGTCCAAAAACAACAGCACAAATTACATTTGAGACAGAATGAACAAGAGAGAAAGAGGGATCCATGGGTTTCCCTGCAACAATAATAATAAATAAATGTCACTGTTATGTCACTGTCTCTTGCCTGCTTTAGTGAAAAGGGAGTATCTTATAGGTTACCCAAAGAACAGCATTGCACTTCACAGAGAAACAGCAATCTTCTTACAAAATCAAACATCTTCAGAACTATGGTTCAACCTCATAAACTCAGGTTGTGTGTCATCTTAAAGTAACATCAGATGCATAAAATACTTCATAATATGATAAAGCAAATTTAGAGCTAAGAAAAAAAAATATCTATGCAAATTTGCTGCTTGGTAAATTCAAAATGTCTCAAGCACAGGAATGTCTGAAAACACTGTGGTGAAAGGAAATCTGAGGAGACAACCATAAGAAGAGAGGCAGCCTTATTCAGCAAGGACAAAAACACATATAAGGCTACTATATTTTGTCTGACTTTGATGGAAGTGTACAACCTCTTGTAAGATATAATGTCACAAACCCCTTTCACCATATTCTGTCATAACCGATTTTAAAGTAATTCCTGGAAAACTTAATCCCAATAAAACTATTTTGTCAGTCCAGAATAAACTCCTATAAACAACTCTATGTACATACTAATGCAACTGTCCAGCACTCACTGCATGATTGTGATCACCAATTTATTGGTCTGGGTTTTTTTCCCTGCACACATCTCACATCTCAAACTCTCTTAGTTTTTAAACCATGAGATTGGTCTGGATATAATTACTTTTAATTGGTACAATACTAGCCACAGCATGTTCTGATTTACTGTGCCTTTGCATAATGATGAGTATTGAGAAATCTGAGCTCCCCAGTACAAAAGAAACATCAACATGCTGGAACAAGTTGAGTAAAGGTCCATAAAGACAATTAAAGGATTGGAGTAGCTGATGTAACGGAGAGACTGTTTAATCTGGAGAAGGCTTAGGGAAGTATCTTAAGTATGTAAAAATACCTGGTGGAGATGAATAAAGAATACGGAGCTAGAATTTTCTCAGTATTATAAAGTGAGGCAATGGGCTAAAATTGCAATACATAAATTCTGCCTAAACATAAGAAACTTTTTTACTGTAGGGTTGATTGAACACTTGAACAAGTTACCCAGAGAGGTGGTAAAGTCTCCAGTCTTGCAGATATTTGAAATCCAACTTGTCTCAGGCATAAGAAACCTATTCTGATTTGAGAAATTAGACTAGTTCATCTTCAGATACACCTTTACACTTTAAGCATTCTATGATATAAATAATAAATATGCTCCAGTTTTGCTCCCAATTTCAGTAGTTTTATAAATAGCTTTGAATAAGAATAGTCTCTTTGAAAACACAGGACTGGGGTCTTTGCATTTTCAGTCCATCCTTCATAGACACTGTAAGACCCTGCACACTCTCATGTGGAACAAAAGCTGCCCTTAATTCCAGAGCAGCACAGAGAAGTTCATACACTAAAAACATCAGACTAATGAGAAAAAATGAATCAGTATTTATTGTAGAGATACCTTTCATGCTTGCAAAGAAGGCTACAAGGCAGCGGGCCTCTTCTTGAACACGATGCTCCAGACCTCTTTTCCCAAAACCAAGGTCTCGTAAAGTCCTCAGGGCAAACCTTCTTTGCTGCTTCCAGGTGTGACCAGTTGCCAACATAATACCTGCACCCATTCAAAGAAGAGCTCTTTGTTATGCTATTTACTATAGACAAAGACTACATTAAAAGATTTATTAAACCACAGAATATAATTAAACTATTGCATTGCCTATGAACACAAAGACAGAAAGGAACAGCTATGGCATGTAAACTTGTGGGCAGGGCTAAAATGGACAAACTCAGGTGGGTAATAAAGATTAAGCTTGATCCAGGACAGTTATCTTGGAACGCTTGACACCTGATTCTCTAGGTGCTCTCTGAAATGCTTGCCTCCCACTCTCTTCTACGCTGGGAGTAAACTTGATGAGGGTAATAATTCTCATGAGGGCAAAAGAGTTCTGACTGTCCATAGGCAGGGAGAAAAGCTCCTGTCCACTGGGCATAAAAGTTCAGTACCTAGGCTTTGTGACAAATATTGTCAGGAGAAATAAACATCATATACTAGCAGGGTCTTTAATGTATTATAAGAACCACCAGTGACTGAAACAACTTCAAATTACAAATATTTAAGGAATTAGGTTTCCTTAAAAAATGTCAAGGTTCCAGATAAAATAAAAGTTGTTTCATAATTCTATGATTACACAGATTCTATGATTATGAATCTCTTTTTGTTTGCTGGTCATCTCCTACTACTACCCAAAGGTTATTTCACCTGCCTCTACTTTTTCACCTGGCAGTCATTCCTCACAGACAAACCCTGCTACTGTGGTACTTCTGGAAGGGATTAAAAGCTACAAAAGAGCAGCAATTTGCCAAGATGAGGTTTGTGTGCAATATTTATGGCAAGAAATTCTCACCTTTTCCTTTGGCCATGGCTCTGAAGAAAGGAGACACTAGCCTCCCAGAAACATCTTCAGCGTGCGTGGTCATACCATCCTTAACTGCTTGAAATCCATTCAATACAATCACTGGGGCCCATCCAAACCATAAGGTGAATATGTTGCCATGAATTTTTGCCAGCTACAGGTGGGAGAGAAGCCAGGAAAGCACAGACAAAATCCCACACATTGCTAACAAACAGAGGATGAACCTCTTTTATCACTGATTGAAAGACCAGCCCTAAGGTGGAATGATTTTCTCCATCTTCCCCACAAGATTACAATTATCTGTGAGAAAGCATGAATGTCTCTTCCAGTATTTTCTGTTGGAAACAAATGACTATTCCATCTTTTCAGAGCTACAGTCCTATGCCAAGAAACACTGGGTACTTTTTGTTACTCTACATAAGCCAAGGCACAGTTCACATTGATTCATGAGATAAAGGGTATTTTCTATGCAAGAATTTATTTCAAGAGGGTTTCCTGTACAAGTAAAGTGGCACAAAGGGAACACGGAAATGTCAGAGGAGCAACCCACATGTAGAGACTGGACCAGTTACTTTCTCCTTCTCCCCTGCCCATTTGCATATTTAGGTGCTGGAACTTGAGTAAGACTATTCTGTCTGACAGTGTCCTTTACTTCCCACCTGACCCTGCCATTTGGTCAGAATAACTGGTGTGCCTCATCCAAATCACAGTGACAGAAGACACTGAAGCTGTCTATTGAGAATCCTGAAAGCACTGCTAGAACCAATAGAATGAAACAGAGGTGGCTTTGTGCACAGTAGTACTTCTCATAAAACAACTAACAAAAGGTTCATGGGAGTTATTTTTGATCCCACTAACAGAAACAAGCACATACAAACACAGTGCATCTGAAGTACCTATTTACTGTTCAAGCTAGAGAGTGCCAATGCTTGGAAAGCTAAAAATCCATGTTGTAAAAGTAACTTTTTTAACTAGTATTTCTTTTCCCCAGCTGCAAATCTGACATAGGATCCCTAAAGGTATTCAATCCTAAAGAATACCAGTTTTCATGTGAATTTGAGGTAAGTGGTGATGGAAGGATATCAAGTTTAATTTAATAAATTCAGTGCTAAAAGGTGATGGGTTTAAGATCAGAGTTATTTTCACACATTCAGAACTTCCAATGCCACTTTTCTTAGCCTGCTAAAAAACTTTATGCTGCAATAACCTTTTCTGATTTTGCTAGCCAAACCAGCAGCCCTGAACCAGACCAAGCTCAATATCACGTTAGCTAGTTAGCAATTACAGTATGCTACCCATGTACTTTTGGGAGAGGATGTTTTCACATAACAAAAGCCATGAGAAATGGGAAATAACAAAGACTTTTGAACAAGTAGGAGTATCTGAAAATAAATACCTTCATGAGGAGATCACGATTAAACTGAAAGTTCAGCTGTATCAAGGTCCCAAAAACTGGGAGAGGGATTGGTCCAGGAGGAAGCTGTCTCCGTACTCGCTGCAACTTTAAAAACTGCATTATTAGAAGAGATACAGCCATGGCTACAAGAAGCTGACTTACCGTCAGCATTTTAATGGCTGCTTTTACCAGCTTGTCCTCACTGGAAATAGTCTATTGAAGCTATTAAGGCTGGTTGTTTAACCAGTTTTTTCGTAACAGTTTAAACTTCATATAATAAGTATTCCCCGCCCCTAACCCTCCCTCTTTATTATCTACCACTCCTTTTTTGTCCCACTTATTGCATTATCATGCTCAGGCATATTTAATAAGTGCATATTAGTCTCTCCCTCTCCCCATTCAGAATACATTTAAAATATGGACCACAGGACTTGTAAGAATAGTGTCTTAAAAGACTAGGGCCAAGATTTTCTAAGCAATGTATGCATATATACCCACGTGTAAATTCTCCATCTAATTTCTGTAATAATTGTGGATGGTACAAATACTTCATGAATGCTTTTAGAAAAGCAATAGCCATGCATTTAAATTAAGCACAACAGTGTAAGTGGATATTAAATCTTGAATTTTTTGAAATGTTTTGTATATATTCCATGGACATATACCCAGTAATGGCAAGGCTGATAAAACTTAAAAGCTCACATTTATCTTAAGATGCATATTGGAGTTCCTAGTGCTTAATACTAAAAGCAGAATCTGTTAGGTTTTCAAATGTAATTGGGAACATCACTGATTTAATATAGAACCTTTTTTCTTTTTTTTCTAACCTATCTGCAATAGTTCACCGAGGGGTTTGCCTGCTCAATTTCCCTTTTCAATCTTCACATAAATATGGATAGCCTAAGGGATACTTTAAGCAATCATCAAAAAGCTTGCCAGATAAATAAAGCACTGCCACATACAGAAAGTACCAAATACATCTGAAACACGGGAGAAAACAAAAAAGAAAAATAGAGAAAACCTAAAAATCCTGCTTGGAATCTTGTGCTGCAACAAGAACTAAGAGCTCAGCACCAACTAGTCATGACACACGTGTCCTGCACCTCATAACTTGAGTCTGTAGCCGAACTTCTTTGCCAAGCCTCAACATATGCAGGAATTATAAACGCAGCATCAGGGAAGTTTACATGCCTGCAGTCAGACTGTGAAAAGCACATGAGAGGGATTCTAGGCACCACATATCAGTGGTAGTTACAGCCCTGTTTTGCAGCTGTAGCTTGAACACTAATGCTTAAATGCTTCCCTGTGAAGAACAGCCATCCCCTGAATGGAAAACACTCTAAAATTAACCAAACCAACCAAAGCATTTTCACTAATTTCCTGAAAACTGGCAGGACCACTTGTGCGTCAGCCTGTTCTGTTCAAATGCCCTGTCTTTGAGACACAAACTGTTTCACAGGATTTGTGGCTCTGCGACATGGAACACCCTTATCCAGGAAGAGCTACCTGGAGTTTTCTAGCCAGCAGCTTCCAGTCCTCCAAGTTAATTATCCTCCAACCACTGCACTTCATTACCACTAAAGCATAACTGATTAATATGTTTTAATGAAGAAAGGGATGTTTCTATGTTTTTACAAAAGCTTTGCTGGTTTACAATAAAAAGCTTATTTTTCAAGGCACGCAGTTCTTATTTAACTCTCCTCTTCAATAGGGGGAAAAAAAAATTTATAAGAAAGAAATTATGTAAGTTTTATCTGCTCTGCATCCAATGTAATTTTACAAAATCTAGTTAAGGTTAATCAATTTATCAGACTTTTTCATTTGGAATCAATGCAGGACACTCCCAGGCCTTTCACATACTCAAAGATTTTCCATCTTCTCACCAGGAAGAACCATTTTTGTTGAGTGATCTTTCCCATAGGGAAGTGAAGAAGTTAAGGCCTGTGGCCTTCACCACCTCCACAGCTGCAGCCTCACAACAGGACCTCTCTGTTTCTTTAGTCTTGCAGCCTCAAGATTTCACATATCACTTATTTCTCACAAATCCCTTGTCAGATTCACCCACGCCTTTCATCACAGGCTTAACATCAGCCTAAAGCTCTTCCTTCCTTACTCCTTTGCCATCATTTCCTTTATCAAATTCCTCTGATACAGGGATCCATGTCTCCTCTCATGCTCTGACCACTTCAGGAGGTTTTAAGATCTTTTTCTGGTGGTGTTTTTCCTGAGGAGAAAGTTGATTTCCTGTCTTTCCCAAACTTTGGCCTTCTGCTTCCCTCCATGAAGCCAACTTCTTGTCCTGGCAGCAGTCATGTCCTCTTTGCCTGCCTGAAATGAGGGCAACATCACAGGGCAGGAACAGCCAAGAAAAAATAGTGCTTCTGAAAAGACAAAATGGAGCTGAACAGAAAGCAGATCAGCACTTGCAGTCACCACTGCGCTGAAGAAGGAAGTGAGCACAAGGAAGCACCTTCAAGCCCCAGCCCTCCTCCATCTCTCTCTGAAGAGATGCACGACACAGCTGTGTAAGCCATTCCCTGACAGCCAGCAGCCTGCCTTCCCCTCAGGTTGTCTCCAGGCACCAGTCCAGGTGTTTTTGCCCAAATCTTTCCACAACATTTGCCTTTGATAGCTTGGTTGCTGCCTCAGTGCCCGCTCAAAATGGCAGCCACTGCATTCCCTATGGGCTGGCCAGCTCCTAAAATGGCTTCCCTACCACAGCATGAGGTGGATAATGGCATTGCATCACACCGCCCCTTTGCACTAGCCAAAGACCA
>JASSUY010028687.1:0-21359 GCA_032466535.1 Forpus xanthops | reverse complement strand
CGTCGGCACCGTCGGCACCGTCGGCACCGTCGGCACCGTCGGCACCGTCGGCACCGTCGGCACCGTCGGCACCGTCGGCACCGTCGCGTTCCATGGGGTCCAATACACCATGCGGTGTTAAAACCCGGAGTTCTTCGGGCAGGCTGGAGTTTAGTTGAAACGTCTTGCAAAGGAATCGGTGAATGAATGTTTCAGACATCAGCTGCCCGGAGTGCAGGAGCTGCACGCCACGCAGGAATTGCTGCTCTCTTAGAGGTGCCTTGTGAGGCCATAGTGCTGCAAATACATTTTCCAAGAGATAAGGAATGTGTTGAGTGATTGTCCATTTCACAGAATCACAGCATTATTCAGTGCTTGGCTTAACCAAATGTACACTGTTATTTATGTGGTTTTTAACAAGCTATCGTTACAAAAATTACAGCAGGTGATAGCACCAGGCCAGGACACGAGGGGACTGGGCTGCCTCAGAGCTGCTCGGCCCTAAACCAGCTATCATTAGCTCCAAAGTCAGGCTTTACCAACCAGTGGCAGCTGGAGCAGCGAGCAGCGTTGGGTTGGTGGTTTTGGCAGGGGTAGCTTCCTCTGCCTCCACACAAAGTCTGGTGAGATGGGAGTTACTGCTTTGGCATTACTTTTGAATTAGTAGGCCAGGATCTGTATCACACGGCAGAGTAACATAACCTGTAAATGTATATACACTATTCAGGTTCATAACTTTTGCCTGCATTCACAGAAATGGGTGATTTGTCTGAATTATAGCCGCTTTGTGCCAGAAGTGAATGGAACCTACTTCAATATGAGCTTCCATTGCTCTTCATTTTTCCTTTTAAAATAATTTGCAAAGAAATCATGCCACTGCTTTGCTTGCATGTGAAAAGTTCAGTACCATGCTATGTGAGGTGCTGTGGAGCTTGCAGGTTCTGAGCCTTCACTTACTTAAACCTGTACACCTGAATTGGAGAGCTGTGTGCAGGTGCGGATGGACCATTCCTTGATGCCTACAGCTGGTGTCTTTGCAGAGTTCAGGGGTTGTACCCAGACGTAACTGGCTGCCGTTGACATAATCAGATAAATTCACCCAGTGGGTTTCTTCTTAAAAGGGTGGCTTCCTAAAGCGTGCCAACCAGAACATCCTCGACTTCTTTAAAAAGGATAATGTCACCACGGAATTTTGAGAAGAATCCCAACATTACAAGCACAGGAAAACTTGGCTGACATTCAATAGACTAACTGTTACAGAGGAGCCTTTTCACCTCTTACATCACTGAAGGTCAACTGCTGCCTTAGTTTGGAGTTCATATAAAGAACTGGGGGTAGTTAAACCCTGCTTCTTCCATGGCTTCTGTAAGATGGTTTATCTATAGGCAGCTGGCAATAGCATTTCAGCTAAAATATTTTTTGTCTTGTTTTTAATCAAAAAATTTCACATTAACTCTTTGGGTTTTTTTAAGAAAATTTATTTAAAAGTCAACTTTTAAATATAAGATAAGCTTTGCGTATAAATTAAGAAAAAAGAACTGGTCTATCTTGGACTATGTAGATTTTTTAATTTTTTATGATTTACAGTGCATAGAAAAGAGGCTGGTGCTGCCCCACCTCCCCACATGTTCTCTGTCTCCAAAGTGAGTGCATAAAAGAGAAGGCACAGCTACAGTCCTGCTTAGCAACATGGCTACAACAGCTTAACTATCAGTATGCACCAAGAGCAATACAAAGGGATGAATTAGCTGCATGTACCCACTCACAGGCATACATAGACAACCAAGGACACAAAACCACTGCAAAATTTAGAACCATGCAAAGATTTTCATGAAGTATTCTCACCACAAAGGCACTGCACTCTCTCTACAAATCAGGCTGTGTTCAAAGGCAAAAATTGGCCTAACTTCTCACATAAAGACATGAACAAGACTCATCTGGTTTCAATGCTCAATTTAGAAGTACATAGCAGCCTTTTAGTACCTATAAAGTGGGTCTACAATAAAAGTGGGGAGACTAATGGCTTTAAATGTAAAGAGAATAAATGCAAAAAAGCTATTTGGAAGAAATTCTTCATTATGAGGATGGTGAGGCACTGGCACAGGTTGCCCAGAGAAGTTGTGGCTACCCCATCCATGGCAGTGTTCAAGGACAGGTAGGATGGGATTTGGAGCAACCTGGTCTAGTAGAAGGTGTCCCTGCCTGTGCAGGGGGTTGAAACTAGATGAGCTTTAAGGTCCCTTCAACCCAAACCATTCTATGATTCTGTGATTCTATGTTAAGCATGAGAAAACATGCCATTAACACATGTAATTATACCTATTAGCTGGTGCCAATTCACCACTTGTGGATAATTCTGAAACAGCCTATGCAGAACGCAGAATTATTTTCTGAAGGACCCAACTTTTCCCTTTTAAACTAAGCCAAGAAAACTAAACATGTAAATACCAGGGTCCTTAGGATCTGGCCATTTCTAAAGTTTCAGCTAATTGGCTGTATGCCAAATACCCCACTTCTTATAAAACTACCTTTAAAGAATAGCTAAAAATAACAAAAAGAAACGTAAAAACATATAAAGCGTTCCGTGTTTTAATGAGAGCTTTCCAAAGCCCTTTACATAAACGAAATATATATTAAGTGCTCTAAGAATAAAAAAAATGAACTACTTTTTCTTTGATAAGCATCTTAAAACACATCGTAATTAAGGCACACAATAACATGCTGCACTGTTGCTATAAAAAGAAGAATACTGGAACAAGATGTAGCCAGTGCAGTGTCACCAGGGACTGCTCAAAGAAAATTCTACCGCAAATGGAGAAGGGGAAGAACCTGCCTTGTTCATGGAAGGGAAGATTAGGAATAGGAAAACCCAGAAAGTTTGTAGCAGGCAACTGGGGAGTGAGAAAGCTTTTGTAAGTACATCCCAAGGAGGCTGGGAAAAGGAGCTAGAAGGAAGTAAATTATATTAATAAATGAGAATAGTGATTAAATCGCTGATAAAGCCACCGGACGTAATGAGTCCTTTCTTAAATCTGTCCTTATATAATGCACTTTGAATGTGAATGTGGATTTAGGAGCTTAACACTTCACACACTTTTTTCTTTCTGATGTTTGACAATAGGATCAAACTCTGTCCTGTTACAATAACATAACACCAGTGTAGTTTTCGTTGATGAAATTATTCCAAGTTTACTGTGAGGCCAGATAAATAATTCTGATTAAACAATAATACAGATGTATTATTGCTGGGAACTGACATGGATATCACTGCTGTCTTTCACTGATGTATCTTCTGCCTAAACCAATTTATAGTCAGCAAATATCTGAAGGGGGCCTATAGGGATGCTGGGGAGGGACTCTTCTTGAGGGACTGTAGTGAGAGGACAATGGGTAACGGGTTCAAACTTAAACAGGGGAAGTTTAGATAGGATATGAGGAAGAAATTCTTTAGTGAGGCACTGGAATGGGTTGCTGAGGGAAGTTGTGAATGCTCCATCGCTGGTGGTGTTCAAGGCCTAGTTGAACATAGCCTTGGGTGACATGGTTTAGTGGGAGGTGTCCGTGCCCATGGCAGGGGGGTTGGAAATAGATGATCTTAAGGTCCTTTCCAACCCTAACTATTCTATGATTCTATGATTACTGAGTCTGCAGTTAATGCTCATGTTCTTAACAAGGTATATACATGCTTATTTGGAAAATAAGGTTGTTCATAATCAACTAGATAAAAATGCACCATTTGAAGCATTTAGGTTTCTGTGACAAAGGAGATATAATTGAGAAAAGCAATTAAAAATCAGAAAATCAGGCTATGTTGCCACAGAATCCAAGACTTTTTCAAAGAGTTTAAATATTTAAATGAAGATGTCGTGCAGTTCCTTTACACTCAATATAATCAGTCACTGCAGCCAAGCAGATCATGCACAGTTCTCATGCTTAGAGCTGTCTTTACAAAGATATTTCTAAAAGGAGAACTTCTTAGCAGTACCATCCTTCATTGCAGCTTTACACGGTTTGAATATGCATGTGTTCAGCATATGCTTTTGACTCTTCACTGCAGAGCAATTTTTTTTTTCAGGTTTTCCCAAATAAAAAAATAAGTCACACTGATTTTCATATTTTGTATAAATACACGACTGGATATTTTATACAGGTGATGGGTGATTTCTCACATTCCATTCTCCTGATGATATGTGGATTATCAGCATGTAAAAAGTGCAGTCCACAGAGAAGCACTAGCTTGAGAAAGTAGTAACAGGTCACCTTACAAATTCAAATTCACAGGCTGACTTCAATGGCAGTAGATGGATTTATTCCTGCTGAGGTTCAGAGATCCCCCTGGAATCAATGCCAGTGCTGCAATTAAAGTACAACTGTAATTCAGGACTTCTGAAGTATCTTTTTTAACATAGGAGAGTTTCGTCCCTTCCTTAGCATTATGTACTGTAAAATCTGTTCAGATTGGCTTCATATGGAGCAGAAAATGTCTCATCAGTTCACTCACCTAATTCACATTTGAATAAAATGGCAGCATTTCATTGTCAAAATTGTGTTTCCAGGATTCCACCTTGCAACCAGAAAAGACATGAAATGGAAAGTTGTTTGTATATCGCAAGATGAAATCTAACCCTTATCAAGTGTCACACTTAATGTATTGCTGCACTCCGCTACGTAAAGAACCACATACATGAAAAGTGTCGTGCAGCTGCTAGTAACCAATGCTTGGAATAATATAAAATAGAATATTACAAGTTACATATTCAGGATATGATTTCTGTTACTTAATTCTTGATGTCTACACCCATGCAAATGATTTTATCCAACACTGAAAGTCTGTAAAAAAAATTCACTTTTAGAGAGTAAAATCCTCTACCCTGTGTTAGGCTTCCACTTTAGGGCATAAAAACAGATCACAATCTAGAACTGCCCATTTATTTCCACTGACTAGAGTGGTTGACTGTGTTCTACTCATGCGACCTACATTCAACCTACTTGCCAGTTGAGTAGGTCACATGCAGATGTCAACATCTGTCAGATAAGCTCCACTTTTGATGCTTTTATATTGCCTTTCAAAATATAAAGATTCAACATTCTGTTTCAGGGGAGACCTTATCGCTCTCTACAACAACCTGAAAGGAGGTTGTAGCAAGGTGGATGTCCATGTCTTCTCCCAAGTAACAAGCAATAGGACAAGAGGAAATAGCCTCAAGTTGTGCCAGGGGAGGTTAAGACTGGTATCAGGAAAAATTTCTGTACCAAAAAGGTTGTCAAGCATTGGAAGAAGCTGCCCAGGGAAGTGGTTAACTCACCACTCTTGAAGGTATTTAAAAGATGTGTATATGCGGCATTTACAGACTTGGTTTAGTGGTGGACTTAGCAGTGCTGGGTTAACATTTGGACTCAATGACCTTTAGGATCTTTTCCAACCTAAATGATTCTATGATTCTGTGTGCACTATATGGCATACACAATATGGAGTAGTCAGTATTCTGACAGGTATAATACTGGTGTACATAGGAAGTGTTTCAGATCAGCTGGCATATCCCTGAACATCAAAGATGGGGATGAAGTTACACATGTGTAAACAGAAAGCCAGTAACATATTTGCTATCCAGCATATTGCAAACGTTCTTATGGTCTGATCCTGCAAGGTAATGTGTATCCTATATTCAAATCTTCATAGGATTTTTTAATGGAAAAATATGTCCAATACTATCAGTAGGCAGTTTGATATGTGGGGAAATATAGCAAGCCAGACAAAATTGGCACAGAAGCAACTGCAAGGACATTGCTACAGGTAAAAGAACTGACACTTTCTGAAAGTTTTCACCTCTTTCCTCCACATGCATATTTAAACATCTGATTTTTTTTTTTTCCTATAGCAAGAAGAAAATAAGAGGGAGGGACACTTACATTCCTCTTTTCTTGCAAGTTGCTCTAAAATGCATCTGGTGCACTCTGGTGGCTGCTTTGGTAATTCAGTGCTTGCCATCACAGCCAATCTGCTTACCTTATCACAGGGGGGGTTGAGTGCTGAAGTTCTCATCTCATCTGCTTTATGTTTTCACTTGTGGTCAGACAGCTGCTGAATTTTACCCAGAGGTATATCAGTTTCAGTAGTGGTAATTTATCCACATTTATTTGCAGTATGACCTTGCACAAACCCTCATATCAATTCTAGCTTCTCTTTCCCTATCCATATAACAGGGCTAGTAATATCTAGCTATTTATGAGGATTATTTACCATATAGTCTATTACATTGAAAGTTACCCCAAAAACAGCGCATTTCTTGCCATTATACCACTATGTTTACCAGTACATGATTTAATAGGGAGAAAGTGACATGGATTTCTGTATCCACAAGCACAGAGAACATATGAAAAGTCTAGTACACTGCAGGACCTCTACATAAGATATAGGACTTTTGAGGAAAACTTAAGAGAACAACTGATGTTTCATGCTACTTTTGGTGGGGACCAAGGGATTTTCACTGGTGACTGAATGCCCCTTTTCTCTTGAGCTAGTTTTAATACTTTGTTTTTATAAACCATGACTTCAAAGATGCTGCTAATTAGGAAAAGACGATGTATTTTTAGAATATAATGACCTCAATCCTTCTTCGTTCTGCCAAGGTATCACCTAGATGGGATGCACACCAAATGCATTCATTGAATAGGTAGATATACTCTACTAGCATATGAAAATGAAATAAAGATAAAATAAGTCTCTGGAGCATAGTATCTCATGTTCCTGTTCAATCCATTTTACAAGGCGTTTGTATAGCTCTTTCAAAAGTTTTCTGGGTTAAGCATGCTATGTATTTTTAGTTTTATTTAAGGGAGATATCTTCCATCCTTCTGACCATCTTTGTTGACTGCATCTGTTCCAATATGAATTGATATTTCTTAAGTATGAGGGCCCTGAACTCTAGAGCAACTGGGACCTTGAACAGCATCATACTCTCCTGACACAAACATGGAATTGTGGAAAACACTAGCTTTTTTTTCACAGCTTATAGACCTTCTATGACTGACTGAACATATGTGTGTATGAGCAGATTTGCTGAAAAGTTTGCACGTCAAGGCACATTTAAGAAGGTCATTTTGAAATTTCTGACAAGGGGTGTAACAGAGGGTGCTAGGGGCATTCAATTTGTTGTTGTGAGGGTGCTGTCATGTGAGTATCAGAAAGCCTGGTTTGCCTTCTGGACGTCGCAACCAACACCAAACCCATTGGAAAAGCAAGATCAGAGAAGCTCACAACTTCAGCTCACAACTTCACCTCTTCTTCTTTAAGTCATATCCAACTGCTATATCCAACATTTGGGGTATAACTGAATGGACAAACTGACCAGCTAAGTTTCATTGCAATGGAGATGGCGATAGCAAATGAGAACATACTTGAAAATAAATGTATGATTTGTCGCTTTAAAAGGCAGACTATATTCATCTCTCAGGATCACAGTTTGTGTCAACTACTCCCCCCCTCCTTTAGATCAGGTTTGAGTAGGGGCTGGGATGGTTTTTCCAGTCTACATCTGGCTAGGAAGTTGAAACCTTGCTCTGTCTCACACATGTTCACTAAGTCAGTCTGCACATGGACTGGGAGCTCTTCATTACCCTTCTAATTTTGCTGTTGCCTGAAGATTTGATCACAGCTGAATTTGTGCCACTGAAACATCTGGTGAAGTAAAATGTAGAGCAGCCATGAAAGAGAAGGGTTTCTTCTGAGTTCAGTCAGTCAGAACAGCTCATGAAAATTGTGACGCAACACTAAGTTGAGCAAGCCAGAGCTATCCAGAAAAGCCACTATGAGCTGAGAAGAAAAGCTTGAGAACAAAGAAAGGAACAATTGCATGAGTCATAGGCTACAAGAAAGAAACCACTTCTCTGCAAGGGCTTTGAAACTGAAGATTACCCAGTAAAACTTCAAGTTAAACAAAGCAAAACATTCTTAGCTTTTTCTTGCGAACAGAAATACTCATTTTGTATCATTCTCTTTCATCCCAAACAAATCTTAGAAATATGTTTCCTTCTCTCACATTTTACAAAAAGCAATCAAATTCAGCCACCCTTAATATGGAGTATTTCAAGCTGTCAGTATTACTTTTTCTATTTAGAATTGAATCAATCTTCTTAGTTCAACAGTAATTTAAAATAAAAAAAAATGGTTCATATCAACTCAGAAATGCATTTTCCAGAATCATAGAATAGTTAGGGTTGGAAAGAAGCTTAGTTCCAGCCCCCCTGCCATGGGCAGGGACACCTCACACTAAAATTCAACTAAAAATTCAACTAGAAATTCAACTAAAAACCAAAAGAAGGGCACCATACTTTAATCACATGTGAAATCCTGGCTATAGTTTAAGAAATATAATTAACAACTACAAGGAAAATTAATATGAATGCTTGTGTAAAAATTTGTACAAGAAATACTTGTGGTTTAATTTGTTTCTTTATGAGTGAAAGCAGCCAGTGAGGAAGCCAAAGAGATATACCAGTCATACAACAAGAATAATAACTCAAAGCACTATTACAGCTGTACTACATTGCTAGGTACTTAGTTCATGAGTAATTCTAGACTGATGGGTAGCCACACACATCAGTTACAAATAATTTCATCAGATTTGTAGCTTCTTAAGACCTCAGACCTCAGAGGGTACATTTGTGGCAGACACAGATGACTAAATTTAATAAATCACTCGTTGCAGATAATTTGCTCATCTCTGACTGCAGAGAAATTGTGATAGACAGGTTTGCAGAGCAAAGTTCAGACAAAGCTGCCGAAATACACGTCAAGAACATACTAGCACTGCTGTGCATTTTGGAAGCAATAGCTGGTGTTACAGAAGGCTAAATTTGAAAGTTTGCTTACATCAGGGTATCATCTGTCCAGTTTCTGCAGGAAAAAAATAATGTTTGCAGTTCACTTGGAAGATATTCACCCCAAAAAAGGGTATTTATGTTATAGCAGTTAGATTTACTTTGATTTAATATAGTATCTTATTATTTTGTAACTCACACTATGTACAATACTCTTCACCATATGCTCAGGAAGAAAACAAAAAAAGAGAGAGAAGCTGAAGTATTTTTTAAATTAGCATGCCTATGGGGAAAAGCAATGTAAATGTACATAAATAAATGTAAACAACCATATACTTAACGTAAATATTATGAGGGTATCTATGATCAAGTCTCCTGAAATTTCCATCTATAAAATGCAATGGTAGCTTCACTGGGAGAAATTAGTATGGTTGTGAAGGAAGTCAGAACTAGAGTGCACAGCACAAAACAGGCCAGGAAGTGGCATGGCTTGCGGAGAAGGATGCACACACATGGCCACCAGGAGGGAAGAGCACCCAGGCAATGGCTGGAGCCATATGGCTGCCACATGGAAACAGGGCTCCAAGCAAGTAGTTATGACATGTGGCTGCATCAGGGGGTTGTGGTCTTTGATGAGAAACCATCTGCAGACATTGGCTACTGCTCTGTCGTGGTTTAAGGCCCTTATGCCGCACAGTTTTGCTCTATCATTCACTCCCCCCTCCTTCTTCCTCAGTCCCGGGGGATGGGGAGGAGAATCAAAAGAATGCAACTCCCACAGGTTGAGATAGAACAGTTTAGTAACTAAGGTATAACATAAATCACTACTGCAACCACCAATAATAATGCAAGAGAAATACAAGGAAAGAGAATACAACAAATCACCTGATATCAAGCCCAACCACTCAGTGACCCCCCCATCACCTCATACCAAGTCTCGAACATGCCATGCACACCCTCACACACTTCTGGGTCTCTGCACTCCATTTCTACATCCTGAGCATGACGTGCTGTGGTATGGAATACCTCTTTGGTCAGTTTGGGTCAGGTGTCCTGTCTCTCCTTCCTCCCAGAGACATATAGAGGCAAAGAGCTAAGGACCACATTTTGCATTAATGGAAGATAACATTTCTGAAGGGGCACATTGTTTCCTGCCAGAGTAAAATCTCTGTCAGTAACCATGCATTTTAACAATACCTGTATAGGAAGTGGGCTGCATAAACATTTGGTTTTACCTAATCTTTCCAAACTAATTTTCTATTACCTTTTAAACTAAAATATAAGAAGGACTTTGAGTAGTTTAAGGTATTTCACAAATTCTCACTGAGAAGGGACTTTTCTTGCATGTGAGTGTGCATGACAATGAAACTTGGCAGAAAATATTACAAAAAACATGTTTCTGAAACCATGAGCTCTGCTGCTCTTGAGGGCATTTGGCACCTACTTAATTTAGCTTTGGTTTAGAACATCTTACAGAAGTACATGTGGGGATTATCATCTGTAGGAGCTCTCATCACCTGCTGGAGGATGTACAAGAGCTTCAAATACACACATGTACCTCTGCTCCAGGGCAGTCTACAATTTTCCCAGAACTACAACGCTGATATTAACAAATATAAAATCACATTTCTGTCAGCTTAGCTGGTTAGAGGTAGTCAAGTAGTTGTCATAAGAAAATGACACTGGTTTGCATCTCTATGGTATCACATATCTGGATTTAACAGGACAAACTACATAGTGACAGTCAGGTCAGAAGCATGGCAAAAACAGCATAACAAGCCACAAACAAGCAAGACTCAAATATTGCCCAAATGTTTTTCTCCCTCATTTCCCGTATATGCAGACATGCAATGACCAGCACTTGTCTCTGGTCAATCAAAAAAAAAAAAAAATGTAATTGCCTAATTGACTTTACCATAGATTGTGCTATGTTCTATTCTTATGGAGACAGAGATGATACTGATAAACAGATAAAGGCAAATTGATAAATTACATGGTAAATGCCCACATTTTAGGACAAGAAACTATGAGATTTCCACAGCTGGGGCCATCAGTGATCGTGAAAAAGGTAGCCAAATTTCACCAAAGGCTGGTAAACCCTTAGAAAATGGGACTACAGATGACAGGACTAGAATACAGCAGCTTTTCTATAGCCAGAGCACACAAAGCAAAATGTTGACCCCACTGGAGTCAGAAACTAAGCCTCTACTGATTTTCCTGGGGCTAACATTTCAGCCCTGAGTTCCTGTCCTGTGAGCTCAGCATCAGCTACAACACTCGGACTCCTTTCTGCTTGTCCCTGCAGAAGAGATAGAAACCAGGGTGGCTCCAACCAGGACTTCAACCCCCTTGCTTTGCTGCTGGCCTAGTGCTGCTGGGGCTGGAATGTCCACCAGTCCGTTTGGGCTTCTGGATTGTCTGCTGAGGAATAAACAAATAAATTTACCAGGGAATTGTCTGCTTTCTGGGGTTTTGATTCATAGAATATTTGTAATATTTAAATTGCTTTTTCCTTGTGTTTCGGTTTTGTTTATTTATTGGGGATAGCTATAGGACAACTAAATATTTTCTTATCCTGCATCCTGTTTGCATTGTTTGCCTAGATCACCATTTGATTTATTTCAACATCATTCTTCATACTACACAGGTCTTTTATGAAACAGCAATACTGTAAAAAGTTTAGACCACCCTTTTGGGAGTGTATAAAAAAACAGGCAGGAGAAGGGAACAGCAGTGTGAAACTGCTGAATTTCCATACTATTCTTGGCCTCTCATCCCATGCTTTCACCAAAATGATAAGATTCAGCTCCCTCTCCACTTCAGGTTCAGAAAGACATTTACACTTCAGTCTGGGCAGTTGTCATTAACAACTGATTTTGGAGCACTTCCCCAAAAAAAGCGGAAGAATTACAGAAAAGGAGCTTTCTCACTAGGGCCTTTACATATTAATTTTGCCAGCTGGACTCTTCCAGGATGGGTAAAAGACAAGACCCCAGGGTAGATAAATATTATCAATATAATAATACATGTAACATTTATTACCTGTTCTGGAATGTAGGTGGCTGTAGCAGCATAAAGTGCAGCTGCACTAGGGCTTTTACTAGCATAGGTATTGTTTATGGAAAAAAAATCCACATTTCTCATGGATGTAGGGTGGTTTGCAAGAGTGCAGAAGCCCTCAGAACACTCACAAAAATTAGGAAAATTAATCTTCAGCCATTGAACCTTTATCTATCTATCAGTTTTAGTTTTACCAAAGCAGCAGCAGAGACCACGTCTGAATGATGACTCTGGGGCTCCTGGCCATGAATAAATGGATAAGGGGAAAAAGCTGCATGTCTGCCAAAACTAATCTTTTTTCTTTTCTTAGCTTATTAATTTCTTCCCTTCAGTTGCTTTGGGGTATCACTAAAAATTAAGACAAATCTGCTGAAAAAGGCAATTGTTACAGTAAGAAGAGAGGCTCATAGGAGCAGATTTCAAGCTGAAGATATTTCTAGCTGAAGATATTTCTTTTTTTCCTAGCTCCAGTTTGAGAGTCATCTATTTGTGGAAGCATCAGGTTCTACAATACTATCTATGCAAAGTTCATTTTTTTTCAGTAATCACAGGAAGGAATTTTTACCACAAATCAGCACAAAGTATAATGTGCGCTGTAATGTTATGAAGAAATGTTTATTACAATATACAACCATAAGAGTTTTAAATATCCTAAGTGCTGCCTGAAGTACATGGACAAACCCGGAATATTGTTTTCCTCCATAAGCAAGTACATAATTTTTTAGCTGCCAGCAAGCAGTAAAAGTGTAGAAACTTAGTACATTGCCATATCCCACCACCACAAATGCCAACCTCCAAGGTCTCCAAGTACCCTGCTTTAGTCAATAGAATGCCTTAGGTTTAACTGTTCAATTCAGAGTACTGTAACTATCTTAGACAAAGTAGTTTCTCATTTTTTTTGACTGCAGGGAAAACCTTTAAAGAAAAGCAAGGTCAACATTTTAAAATAAAGCTTCATCACTTCATTCTTTAAAAGGACCCAAATTTCAAAGCGTGAGGACCCAGGATGTATATTGCAGTTTGTATTATTCACATTTAGGAACTGAAAGTACAAAAGTGTTTGAATAGAGTATTGTGTACAATTCTTAAATTATAAGCATATAGCAAAATACAGAAGAATATTGGGAACATACTTGCAAATGTACCAATTGCATTTATACTTGGTGTATGTAACCCAAGTTACGTGGCGAACCCTTTTGGCCTAACATACTCTTACTGAAGTAAATAATGCATGTTAGTAATAAAATAAGTATTGGCATAAACTATATGGTCAGATCAGATTTTCTATTAAGAGGCTAATTGCCCCCAACATCCAAACAAAATACAGTGGCAGCTGTGTTTATGTTTAAACAATATTCTGACTGAATCCATTTAAATACTGTTTCTAGTTTAAGGCTTAGTTGTGTATACCTTGCTCATATCAGTAAATTAGAGATTTTACTGCCAGCTACTGTAAATATAGGATCAATAAAAAATACTAAAAAAATAATGCTGAAGAACCCAACAAAAAAAAAACACCAAAAAAAATAAAATCCCAAGCCCCAAAGGGGGTAGAGAAGGTGGTCTGCAGGTGAAGACTGGGGCCTAAATTAGTAAGATGCAAACTTTGAAGGGGAAAAAAAGAGTTTTATCAACGGATTGTTCACTGTCTCTTCCAATACCAGAACTAAGGGGAAATAACTATAATTACAAGGAAAAGACTGGCTCAAAACAGAGCAGTAGCATTTCACAAACTGTATCATTACACAGTGGAATTGCTTGCCACAGGATGCTGGGGAAGCTAAAAGCTTATACAGGTTTTTGGCAAGACCAGACATATTTGCGGAAAAGAAATCCATGAACTAAACACATCAGAAGAACATCTGGCTCAGGAATTGCCTGGCAGCATCTGGCTGTAAGCTGGCAAAGGCACTGGGAATGTCGGCCCTGCTTTAAAACTCTTATGTGGTTTCTTTTAAAAACAGGTAGGATATCAGATAGATAGACTTTTGGTCCAGGCCCATACAGCTACTTTTATGTTCAAATAGGCAATAACTAAAAAAATTTCTTGTCCCTCGCAACCATGAAAGTAGTGTAAAAATGCATAGGAATGATAAAAAATACAGATTATGATACAACAGCAAAAACCTATTATATTAGATTATTTAAAAAAATAACATTTTTAAAAATTACACAGCCTTTTAATTTCATGGTTTCATTTCTTGAACTTTCTGAGGATAATTTTATTTTTTTTTTTTACATTTAAAAGTATCACATGTCATGGATACAAATAACTCAGTCCTAAACCTGGATCTTATGATACACAGTTTGGCCTGCTCCTGCTTTTTAGAATTGAAGCAACTTTCAATTCTAACCCCTGCAAGTGAAACATTTGAAACAGAACGGTGACAGCGTACTTATCTGCGGAACACAGGCCCCTTTCTAAATTACAAGCCAAGTTTTTAGCTCATAGTAGATGTTCAGTGTTATCTCAATTCAGTGAATTATGCATTGGCAAAATAAACATGTATTTAAATTTTAATGGTGCATTTTAGTCAGCTGAAAGTGTTGTGTTTATGCCCTGATTGGAAATGTAAATATCAAAAATGTCAATAGACAAGCAGAAGGACATCCTCTGCATCAATCCAAATTTCTGAGTGATATTTTGAGTTGAAGAATTACAACTGTCAAAGGCATTTTGCGATAGCAAAAAAAGTAAAATAAAAATAAAAAATTACATGTTAGTATATTATCAGCTCCTATGCCCTATGAAAAATTGTTTTCACAGGCAACTCCAGAGCTCATAGTCCAGTTCATACTGCTGATGCCCGCAGACTCTCCAACTGATAATTTGGTTTTGGTGTCATGCTTGAGGCCATAGGGCTGAAACCTAAGAATGCATTTTAAATAAACTGTATTTAGTTCAGACTAAACCAAGGTAGATGGTGCAAATAAAAGAAATCCCCTTGAGAATACTCAAAAGAGTGTATCTGTATAAAGATAGTCATAAATTCAGTTCACACAACAAGCCTTTAATATAAGCAGAGTACTCCATATTTTGTTTCATTCCATTTCACACCTAAGCATTTGATCACTATTCATACATTCTTCAGTGACATAAAAATGCCTGCAATATTTAATTCCGTCAGGGCTTGCAATATTTTTATTTTGCCACAACTATTCATGTTTGCATGCAAAGTCTTCTAATTGGAAGCAGCAAATACAAAAGAGAACTACAGAATCCAGTGATTTACTAAGCTAACAATCTTAGCATGAATCTTAGCTAGTACAAGAATATGTCCAAAGATACCCTGAATTACAAATTAATGGTTGCACAAACTCCACAGCATGATTCTAACAGTGAATGAGAAGTTCAGTCCCTGTGCAGGCAGTCTATGGTGTGTTCCAACCTGTAGAACTATCACCCTCAAACATGAAGGAAATCTGTTTCTCATAATGCATAAATGCAAGGGAGAGCAGGCAACCAAGTAGCAACATTTGTCCTTCCTGTCCTGCTATTAGGAATAACTTATGTTTTGCAAAACAGTGAGCAGTTTTGATTTTGCTTCCTTCAACAGTTACTTGGCTTCTGTAGGTGGATTTTAGAGACCTCGACCATGAGCTCATTCACCCCCTAGCAGAAGCTGGGACTTCTGCTGCTAGGAGTCAGAGCTGTCTTTGAGTATTTCTGCTGTCAATGATTAAGAATGTATTACAATTGCACAACAATTCCCAAACTGACATTCACATAATCCTTTCACCCCTTCCTGTGTATTAGAGAGGCTGTTATCCTTAGCATGATCTGGAGCACACACACCCAGGGCTGGGTAACACTGCATTCAAACCAGGTGCCTTCCGTAGCTTTCATTTTTCTTGTAAATGTAGACATCCCTACTTTCAATTCAAAGGGCTTCACCTGAAATTATACTCAAGTACTTCAGGACTTTTCAGTTTTGAGTTTCTACACTTGGCAGGTACAGAATTACTTGCCTGGCTTTCAGTGTGACTCTTTTTTTCCCCTCCTCTCCATCTATGTCTGGATTTTATGGTGTTCCCAAGCTGAACTCAGAACACATCCATAAAGGACAGGATCTTTAGGCAAAATTCTCCCACTTCACAACTAACAGTGCATCACCAACTGCAAAGGATATTTGAAAAAAACAATAAAAATTAAAATGCTTGGTCTTCTGCTTTCAAAGAATACTTAATCACTTAGCAAACCTTTATTTGACCTCCAATAACAAATATATTCAACATATGTGAACGTAGTGGTAGCTGTCAGTTAAACCAGCACCTATGACGAGACGGCGGTTCAACAGTGTGCAAATTAGATTCTCATGCATTAGTTTTGGAATTCCAAGCTTCACCTAAGTACATCTGCAATTTGGAGCTCAGGGAATATATGACGCAAATGCAATTTTGTGTCCTGAAAGTAGCAGCTGGCAGGAAATACAGAGACATCAGCCTGATGTCGAGTTGTAAGGCATGACCTTCAGCTCCAGTGACTTCAAAAGACAGTCCAAACTTCATGCTTGTCCTTCTAAGAGTGGCAATTATAAAGTATCAAGACATGCAATGTGAATTCACCTTTTGATATGCTCCAAATACCTGGTTTTAACCGTGATACAAGTTCTGGATCCTGCTGCATCACACAGCACGCTCCCAACGACAGAACCAAAAATAAAATGTCACTGCAGAACAATGTTCATTGGTTCTCTGGGTACTTACTGAAACAGCTGCTAAAAATAAGCAGGACTACACTATACATAATGTGTATATATTTAAGATGTTTTTATCGTGATAAGTATGTGTATTTACTGAGACATAAATTGGAATGACTGAGCTTGTAATGGTGCAAGCAACAATCTACCAAAATTTTTTTCATTAGCTTAAGGAGGAAACAGCTGTTGTCAGATGGCAGCATGATGCCAACAGTCAAACAGGAAAGTTTACAGCATTTGAGTCATATTAATCCTAGTCCAGGAACATTAATAGAGGCTTTTCTTTCATCACAAATGACTAATGTAGCTAATCTCTGACACTAGCCTGAACTTCTGACTTGCCTAAGAAAACTATATGCTGTTGTTAGCAGTGTAATTGATTAATTAATGTTTCCTGTCCAAAGAATGTCATGAAAAACTTATAAATCTGATGCAGACCATTAAATGGAGAGAAACATGAAGCCCAAAACATTAAAATGGTACTTCTGTCTTAGCTCTAAAGACATCCTGAAAGAAAACAAAACACCCTGTCCTGAACTTAAATTCTCTCATATACAGGTCATTGTGATTTCCTCTTCATCAAATTGAGCTAGACCTTACACTTTGCTGAGAGAGAGAGTTCAAAGGAAATTGCTAAGGACACAGAGTGCAGGGTTAGCCAGTGTATATAAGGGAATTTACTACGTGTAAACTGCTGTTGCTTAGAACAGCAATGGAGGCCTGAAAGACTGAGAAGACACTTCAAACTGACACTTGTATTCCACCCTCATTTCACATCAGTCTTATTTCATAACACTGAATGTCTTTGTTGATCCCATTTGCAACAAGTGTATGTACACACGCACGTATTCATAATTCTTATTTTCAAATTAATTTTAAAAAGTCTACTTACTGTATATCACTGTTACATTTAAAATTATATATATTTAATGTACTTTTATTATTATCATTTATATTTTGATGAATTTTATTATGATAGCAGCCATTTTTTAAACTATTTCAATTTTGTTTCGATCTGTTTTTATTGACTCTCTGGGTACACCACTTGCCATAAAGCTGAGTGTTCTGGGGAACAAAAGCTAGGGACAAATCTGCTGCTGCAGACAGTTCAAAGGGTTATCGCACAACCCAATCCTGAAATTTTATTAGAAATTGATCACTTAACTGTATTAACTATCCACAGCAGGTTTTTATCCAAATTAAGTTTCCTTCTTAAGTTTGTCAAGAGGCAGGTATTAATCTTTAGATATATAAACCATTCAGTCTCATATATATAATTCCAAATCCATACTGTGTCTCTAATTCACAGGGAACATGTGGTTTTCTCTGGCTAAGGAATCTTTTGTCTCATTTTATCCAAGTCTAATTGCATTTGTTGTCATAATAGCAAAATATAGCATTTATCCAAGACGTTAATTTGTTGCTAGTGCTGGCCACCAAATGTGGGACCATATGCTTCTCAACTGTGAAGAGCAGAGAGGACCAAAATTGTTTTCACAGAATTAAATCTTCCGACAGGAAAAATACAAGGGAGACCAGTTGTCCTCCCCCACCCACCCTTAGCTGTAGTGATCCCATGCCAGAACAGGGTAGGAGCAAAGGTCTTACAGCTCACCTCTGTGGCAGACTTCATTTAATCATCTGAGACAAACAAAACTTGTTCTAAAGGACATTTCTCTCCTAGTTGTCAGATGTTATCACAACTGCAATTGTCTTTCTGCATGTTCATCTGCACATCTGAGCAACGCAGTCTGCAACAGATGCCTCCATCCAGGGGAGTCAATGGCCCTTCTATGAGTTAAAGGCTCAGAGAGTCCTTTCCTCACAGGGGAAATGGTGAGGCTCACGTAGTACAAAATAAGGCACATTACTTTCTCTTTAGACAGTTAATTCCTTACTCAAAGCAATCAGAAACATTAAAGACTACTGAAATTCTGTTATCCCTTAGCTGCTGTGAAATGTGCATCACATAACAGCATTTAGCATAAAAATTGATCCACCAGGTCCAAGACAAAGAAGATATATGATATACTACTGTAGCAGCATTAATTTAGTTTAGAATTCTTATTGAGAAGTGGTCTAGCCTTCTTTCCTCTGAATAATACTTGTACTTACAATCTTTGTTCATTTTTATGTCAAAAAAAATAATACAGAAGTATTATTAAAGTATTGAAGTACTACACTCGTGATGGCTGAGCATCATCTTTCCTTGCTTATTTGAATAAGCATAATGGTCAAAGGATTCCAGTTCTCAACAAATGCAATTCCCTTTCAGGTGAGTGATCATTCCAGTCATTTACCTAGCTCAATGTGACACTTGGAAAGCATGAACTGAACCACTACTTCACTTCAGAATCACAGAATCATAGAATAGTTAGGGTTGGAAAGGACCTTAGGATCATCAAGTTCCAACCCCCTGCCATGGGCAGGGACACTTCCCACTAAACCATGCCACCCAAGGCTCTGTCTAACTTTCCTACATGCTAGGACTGTCTTTTGTTCAGATTTGAACTGGACATAATGAACCCACTTAGCACAACTTTCCATAGATGCTTGAGTCTTTTTTCATGTTAGGGCCATCATAATTTGTACATAGGTATTTCATAGTTTGATTTCAAACAATGTCAATAACTTCTATAAATACATTAGTAAGTGGTAGTTTTCTGATAATCCAGGTCGGTAAAAATAGTCCTACAAAAGTTACATGACAAAATAGATGGCAGGAATCAGAATTCCGATTTTGGAGTTCCTCTGTTAGTTGTAACATATAATGAAAACAGTTTTCTGCTTGATTTAATAGTGAACATAAACTTTTTTTTTTTTTTTTCCTTTTTACTTCATATTTGAGTCTCTCTGACACACACACAATTGCATGTTGATTTATGGCTGTCCTTTATAATTCCTGTGGCAAAGAAAACCATAGTTCTCAGAATCAGTTCCTATAGAATAAACTATAGCGGTTGACTTACACCTGTGAAGAGGGGGAGGGACTGTCCACTTACTTCTAGATGAATTGACTACCTTAAAGACTATGATCTCATTTCTAACAGCATTTTACAGACTGCATGCCTTTTTTGCATACTATGTCACTTTTAAACAATAATAAGAGTTCAGGCTACACATAGATGACCCCCAAGTCTAAGACTTTGAGTACTCTGTTATACTGCCTTACTATGATCTTCTTGAATGTTCAATATCTACTGTAGAAGAAGAGCTGGCAGCTCCACAGAGATAACTGAAAAGTGTGCAGCTTCTTTAGTTGAAAAAAATGAATGGATTTATCTAAACACTCTATAAGGTATGAGCAAAAAAAACCTACAAGAAAGGATGGAGCGGGATGGGGGCAGGAGAGTATGACAAGAAAGCTCTGGTTTAGAAGTCAAAGAGAATAGGGATAAAATAAGAATTGCCGATAGTTAAGCTGAGTCCTGACAGTTGACAGGTCCTGAGACCTAGGAATAGAAATTAAAACAAATGTACACTATTCTTTGGCAGTACAGAGAGAAAAAAAAAAACAACCAAACAAGTGAAGTTGCTACACAGTGAGAATGGAGTTAAGATAATGTTGGCATGGCCACCCCAAAACTTTCTGACTCAATGTTCTGTAAGGAGAATGACAGCAAAATGCAGGCATCTTCTGAAAATGCTAAATCACATCCAAGATAGAAGCAAAGTTTTTTAATGTTCGGTAAAATCTAGCCAGGTAGAAAAGAAAATTCCTGCACCAAATATTGAAACAATGTACCATGAATTTTATTGTAATTAAAAAAAAAAAAAACATGTATCAGCTCGAGGAGCTACCAAAGAATGTCAACATAACAAATATAGTTCAGAAAACCAGAAAAACTGGCAACTTTACATCTGTTACTCTGAGATTGATAGTCTTTTACAGAAGTCTTTCTAAGAACTTCAAAGGAAAGAAAATTTTGAGACATACAGGTAAATGGAAACACAAGATAAAATACAAATTGGCTTTACCAAGGTGAATACAGATTTTGGTAATAAAATAACTTCTTGTATAAAAGATGGGGGTTGCGGTAGATGCAACCTTGATGGCCTTCAGTATTGCATTTGATACAGTATCACATAAGGAACATTAGGTACATAACACAAACAGGAGGTTGGTAACGGTGTCAGTTCGTAAACTGGGGAAATGTTTAGCTAAAAAGAAACTGCGATGCCTTACACCCAAAAGCATTGATTAATTGGGGGAAAGAGAATCTTCCTATAAAATTTCTCAAGGTTCCCTGTTACTGATGATCTTATTCACAACTGTCCTGGTTTTGGCTGGGATAGAGTTCATTTTCTTCATAGCACCTGGTGAAATTGTCTGACGCAGCATAAGCAGTGCTGTGTTTTGGCTTTAGTTTGAGAACAATGCTGATAACACACCAATGTTGTGTTGCTCAGTAGCACTTACCCTCATCAAGGACTTTTCAGTCTCTCATGCTCTGGAAGTGAGGAGGAACACAAGAAGCCGGTAAGGAGCAGGGACAGGATACCTGGCCCAAACTAGCCAAAGGGCTATTCCATACCACAACATGGCATGCCCGATATAGAAACTGGGGGGAATTATCCAGAAGGGAACGATCACTGCTCAGGTCTTGCTGGGTATTGGTTGGCAGGTGGTGAGCAATTGCACTGTGCATCACTTGGGTTTATTGGTTTGTTTTTTCCCTTCCCTCTTTTAGTTTTATATTCTCTCCCCTTGTTATTTCCCTTATGTCATGGGTTCAGCAGCAGCAGTCATTTTTCTTTAAGCAGTAGCTGGTGTAGTATTGTGTTATGGATTTTTAGCTT